>MU825874.1:25000-172500 GCA_029204205.1 Desmophyllum pertusum | reverse complement strand
CGGTACGGGATTTCCACTTAGTTTTTGTACAATGAACATGTCAACATGTTGGTAAAGCTGTAAGCAATAAAGAATGGGTTTAATATGTAAAATCAACAACGATTTTATTTAAAATAAGTCGAGCTGCTTCGACGCGTTGCTCTTTTAGTGTGGGCGCGAAAAGACAGACGTTAATTGCCTGCGATCTAAACCAAACAAAACGGTAATTTTCGGCATATGCATAGAGCAACCTTCGCTTTTTCATCGGTGTAAATTTCATTTGAACTTTTTGAACTTTTTGAGTTACACGCTATAGACGTCAGTACACTGTTGTTCTCTCCATAATACGGTGAATTTGGTCATTTGACGTTGTTGTTTTTTGCAGAGAACGGCTAAGAAATGTACCAATATGTAAAACGCAACTGCAGAGCCATTGTACTGTTAATTAAACCTATTGTTTTGTGACGTTCTCGTACAATGGCTCTGCATTTGCGTTTTACATATTGGTACATTTCTTTGCCGTCCGGTCTGCAAAACAACAACGTCAAATGACCAATGTCACCTTATAATTATTATTATGAGAGAACAACTGTGCACTGACGTCTATAGCGTGTAACTCAAAAAGTTCAAAAAAGTTCAAAATGAAATTTACACCGATGAAAAAGCGAAGGTTGCTCTATGCATATGCCGAAAATTACCGTTTTGTTTGGTTTAGATCGCAGGCAATTAACGTCTGTCTTTTCGCGCCCACACTAAAAGAGCAACGCGTTTCGAAGCAGCTCGACTTATTTTAAATAAAATCGTTGTTGATTTTACATATTGAACCCATTCTTTATTGCTTACAGCTTTACCAACATGTTGACATGTTCATTGTACAAAAACTAAGTGGAAATCCCGTACCGTTCTCTTGTAGCAATCCCTTTTCTGCATCAGCTATTGAACTTCATTTGCCGACATGTTTTGAACTCAAGCGCTCTCGAGCGCGCTCGGCCCAGTCTCGCTCCGCATCAAACATCGCACAAGAGCGCAGTGGTCGTTTCACCGCCCATCCATTCCAGCGCCCTGCGTAGACGCAGTAACGTGTTGATTTGTCCTAAACAAAAGGCACTGATGACCAACGCGTTACTGCCTCTGCGTATGTTGCTTGCGCTTGTGGTTGCGTCGCTGGTGAAAACCAGGCTTATAGGTTTACTCTCTTTAAAATTAGTAATCTCAGTTTGTCCTACTAATTGTGACAACTGTAATGATCACTATATACACATTTTCTTTTTGGCCTAAAAAGTCACCAATATATGTACGACTCGTCACTCTACTTAACCTCAGGCTAGGAAACACACACAGAGAGGTGATTGTCGAGGTTCATCGCACTCTCCAAAATTTCCATAAAACGTCATTACACCGCATTATAAACACTGCAGCAAATGTTGTATTGTTACATTTGTAGCTGGTAGGTCAAGGTTGTAATTCTCGCTTCCATGCAGAGCGCCGAGGTTTCCACGTGTAAACATATAGAGTACGTAGAAAAACCTGTCAACATCACGAAATTGCATCATTTTCTACGCTTGCACGAGCTGCATGAAATTGAATTGACCTCAATACAGTACGTCTTTTATTTACTGTTCACCACAACAAATGAATCTTATCGCGCGAATCACGCTCGACCGTCGCGCGCGGAACTCGCATGTTCGTTATTGATAAGTAAAGATGTACAACTGAGCCAATATCAGTAATTAACTTTAAAATGGTTTTCATGAAACGTTCTGACCAATAATTTAAATATATAAATTAATATACGTAAAGGAATTCCTCCAAACTTTTCGGTCAATACTGAACTATGATATATCATTTTCCTCACTCAGTCAATATTAGTCGGAACTGACTTTCAGTCATTGATTAAAATGGTTTCTGCTGGTATTTGCAGGATCCTGAAATCAATCGGAAGTTTTTGGTTTATGTTAAATTTCGGAATTTCTCTGCTTTGGTAGATTTCGAACGGTTTCACACGGCAGAGTATAGTGATTACTATCAATTTTTAAAGGCATTTTACGATTCGGACAAAATAATAAAAATTGAATTACAAATGTGAAATGATGGTTTTGTTTTTCAGTGCAAACCATGCACTTCATCAACAGCCACTTCAATTGACACGATTCCCTCTTTTGCCCGGAAAAAGGCACAATTTTCCGAGCGACTATGAAAATAGCTCTGAATTTGTTCATTTTAATTTGGAAACCTCAAAATGTTGATTTAATTTGGAACGCGTTTCATATGTCGCAGTTGAATTGCTCCTTGTTACTAGCTGACTTATTTCATCATATTTTTCCGAATTTTTCTCCGAACTCCTGGGCCAACTGCTTGAAGGCGAGCACCACATTATCACTTTCAGCAGGGAATATTTTAGGCAAACTACATTGCCGAAAAAGAGGAAGCGTTCAACTGATCTTTGGCGTTTTCAACGAAAACATCGATGTACGGTAAATGTTTATATTTCTAAGTTTGATTTATAACAAAAATTAATTAAGCTTAAGCTTATTGATTAACTGAACTAATCTTTTGATTCCAATTTCAATATAAATTTAAACTTTTGTAATTTGGCATTCGAAGGTGTACAATTCGATCGATCGATCATCAATCGATAGGCTTTGAACCGAAAACAAATAAAATGTAAGGTATTTGAAAATATTTTGGCTGCAAAACCTTTTTGCTTGTTATTGTGTAGACCTTAAGTTTATTCATAGTTTCCGTGTAGAAAAGCACGCTTCATCGATCTGAGGCTTGTGTTTATAATAGCACATATTATTTTAAATTTATTTGATGGATTTTTCTGCTATAGTAATTATTAAGTTATATTGTATGAATAAAGTCCCTATCTAAATCAGTCTATAAACACAAAACATTCATTACCTCTGTTACATATACTTATGAATTGTAGATAATATTTGTACTAAGAAGCCTACATGCACCTTCACATCTAAAGCCTGGTTTTTACTTGGCACACAAGTGCAAGTGTCCATATTACATGTAAACTGAGAAGCACGCAAGGATTAAAACATTTTGATTGTTCTACTTGCACTTGCATTTCAAATCGGATCAAACTCCCCCACCTTTGGCAAATTATACTGTGTGCGACAAATGCAGACTGCAGACTAAATTATGTCCCTATAAGTATACTTGGTTGTGTATTTATGAATCATTGATTGGCAAGTCAAATTTCAGAGGGTGGGCACAGAAATGGAGGTCAAATGCCCCTTATATGCCCAGCCAACCCCCTCCTGCAATAGTGGAACCTATAGACGCATTTGAGCTTCAAAATAATTCCCTTTTGTCAGATTTGGGCTGTTGCCCAATATAAAAACAGTGGAATCCCTATTTATCAAGCCTCCAATTCAAGGGTTTTCACTGGGAAGGGCCAACAACTGCATTCAATGAATGTCATTAATATCAATTACATTCTGAGCTGGCTCATGAGAGCCTTTGATTAAATTTTCAGACGTGATAATAATTGAGAAGTGATATCTAAACAGCTTTGTGAAAGTGAAAGCTGATGATAATTGCTGGTAGAATCTACTCTACTTCTTGTTCAATTTATGGCCGCCATATTTGTGTCTCTCTGAAGGACACCAACATGGCGGCTGCATACTAAATACTGTAATTTTCTGAAAATTATTTTCGTAATAACTCGTTTACGAAAAACGCTACATAACAAAGCTATAATTGGGACACAACGTTTCTTTCTTCCTGCTCTATAAGCTGTTAATGTTCTGATGTTGTTCATGCAAGCATGTAACATTGATGAAAACCACCAATATACCAAAAATTAAATATTCCACAAGTAATTCGATGACTGAGCTACTTCACAACCAATTTTGAAATCTAGAAGCGCGGAAATGCTATTTTCAGCATTCTCCACGAGATATTTCTTTAATCTAATGTAAAATGACAGGTATTTTTAGTGCTTGATAAATAATCCCGGCCTTACATATATCCCGGCCTTAGTACACTAAACAATGTTTTACAAAAGCTGGACATTTGCAGCAAGGAATATTAGCGCAAGAACCAAATCTGGCGGAATTTGGGGGGTGGCTAGACACCCAATCCACCCCCTGAATCCGCCCCTGTAACGAGCGTTGTGTCCACATCGTTTGTTCCACTTATCCCTACGTTCTTTCTAACATATGCTGGCGATCAAATAGCATTAGCGGCGGGATTTGGCAGAACCTGCAGTTCGCGGCTTCGTTGCTCCTTGCGACGTCGCTGCTCCTTGTGACTTCCGCGGTTTCGCTGCACCTCGCCGTTTCGCTTCACCTCACGTTTCGCTGCACCTCGCCGTTCGCTTCACCTCGCCGTTTCGCTGCCCCTCGCCGTTTTCCTGCTCCTCGCGGCTTCCCAGCTCCCCGCTCGCTGGTGGAAAAGGAGGAACGGCCCGCAGCCTCATGCCGGCTGGTTATCTGTCGGCTGGTTATCCGCCGCCTTTAATGCGATGAGCTTCTTCCAAGGGATTCCAAACACGAACAGATATCCAGTGATCACAGATACCATCGTTTGAAGGGCAAGAACCCAGTTTATCAGATATCAAGTGACGATGCAAAGCTGGGGTTAGTTGAACAACTGCAACTCCCGCGATAATCACCAAGGACAGCATTGCTAGGAGCGCTCTTATCATGCATATAGTCGCTGCTTGTTTGATCATCAGAAACGCAGCCGTTGCCAAATGTAAGAACACCATGGTTATTTGGAATGAACCATAACTAGCACCCGCAGCTAAGCCAAAGTTGAGGACAATCTTGTAGCATACCACGTCTACGGTTCCATTCTTAGCTGCAGCGCTGTTACAATCAATTCTTACCCTGGAAAAGTTCTTAACCGTCTCCAAATCATGAATCATGAATTTAAAACAATCCAGTGACTTATCATTGGGATCACACTTGAAGGTGACGTCGAGCAGAAGCAGTGTATAAAACATCAGTACTACACCACCGAACATCACCAGGAACAAATAGAACAAGCTCGATAGAACCTTGGACAAGATTTTTTTCTCGTTTGTAAGATCCATGTCTTTAAACAACCATCTCTTCTCTCCGAGGTCGTCAGGTTTCGTCTGGATGATGCGATAAAATGCATAAGTGGCAATCCAGCGTCGAAGATGTTTGACTTGGTAACCGATCATAAGGAGGATCATAAACGGACCATAAGCGGTCATAAAGGCTGGAAGTCCGACTATGACCATGTACCAACCTTCCTTCATGGTGATACGACTGAACGGTGTACGAAACGAACGGGGTAATTAAATATTCCTTGGCAATTGTGTCCTCTGTCTGTTTGTCTCTTAGCCCAATCGACTGTGACCACTCCCCATGCAGTCATCCTAGCATGCTAATCAAGTGACGCGGAAGTGATTGGCAATGGATGTGAGCTTTTCTTTTGCCCCACTATAGGTTTACTTTCTTTAAAATTGGCAGTTTTTACTGCTAATTATGACAACTGTAATAATCACTAAACGTTTAAAAAGTCGCCAGGTACGACTCGTCACTCTATTTAACCTCAGGCTAGGAAACACACAGAGAGAGTTGATTGTCGAGGTTCATCGCACTCTCCAAAATTTCCATAAAACGTCATTACACCGCATTATAAGCACTGCAGCAAATGTTGTATTGTTACATTTGTAGCTGGTAGGTCAAGGTTGTAATTCTCGCTTGCATGCAGAGCGCGGAGTTTTCCACGTGTAAACATATAGAGTACGTAGAAAAACCTGTCAACATCATGAAATTACATCATTTTCTACGCTTGCATGAGCTGCATGAAATTGAATGGACCCCAATACAGTACGTCTTTTATTTACTGTTCACCACAACAAATGAATTTTATCGCGGGAATCACGCTCGATCGTCGCGCGCGGAACTCGCATGTCCGTTATTGATAAGTAAAGATGTACAACTGAGCCAATATCAGTAATTAACTTTAAAATGGTTTTCATGAAACGTTCTGACCAACAATTTAAATATATAAATTAATATACGTAAAGGAATTCCTCCAAACTTTTCTGTCAATACTGAACTATGATATCTCATTTTCCTCACTCATGCAGTCAATATTAGTCTGAACTGACTTTCAGTCAATGATTAAAATGGTTTCTGCTGGTGTTTGCAGGATCCTGAAATCAATTTCTCTGCTTTGGTAGATTTCGAACGTTTCACACGGCAGAGTATAGTGATTAGTATCAATTTTTTAACGCATTTTACGATTCGGACAAAATAATAAAAATTGAATTACAAATGTGAAATGATGGTTTTGTTTTTCAGTGCAAACTGTACACTTCATCAACAGCCACTTCAATTGACACGATTCCCTTTCTTGCCCAGAAAAAGGCACAATTTTCCGAGCGACTATGAAAATAGCTCTGAATTTGTTCATTTTAATTTGGAAACATCCAAATGTTGATTTAATTTGGAACGCGTTTCATATGTCGCAGTTGAATTGCTCCTTGCTACTAGCTGACTTATTTCATCATATTTTTTCGAATTTTTCTCCGAACTCCTGGGCCAACTGCTTGAAGGCGAGCACCACATTATCACTTTCAGGTCCCAACTCCTCCAATGAACAGCTGAGAAAAAAAGAATACAAGAGCATTGCTTTTAAACAACGGTTGTGGAAACACGAATTAGGGTATTCTATTAGGAACGAATCTCAAAGTCATTCATTATTCGTGTGGGGCGGGGGGGTGCTTATAATCGGGGAGGGGGGGAAAACCAGAGGGGGGGCATAAAGTAAAATCAAAGCAAGGAAGAGGGGGGGCTTAACATTTTATTTCAAGTACATATTACATTGGCGAATCGATACCTATTTATAAGGTGGGGACCGAAACATTTTCTTCTTTCTGTTATAAGATTTTAATCCACAGGTGCGTGTAGAGAAAATGCAGGGTACTTGTATAATGGTGTGTGTATACTGTGATGGGGGGGGGGGGGGGGGGGGGGTCGTACATAATTTATGACTGATTAGAGGGGGGGGGGCAATAACTAAATTCACTCCTTTAGGAGGGGGGGTATTACCTAATATTTTCCTACATGAAGCCCATTTTACAAACCCCCCCCCCCCCCCCTCCTGATAATTATTGCACAGTCCCTTAGGGGGGTGGAACCCCGTTATTCTGACTGCCAAAATCTGACTCTTATTTTAAGGAAGGAACATTTGTTAGCGGCCATAAGGCAAGGGTTGCGTTGCAATAAATCGATTATTAGTTGGCTCGTATAAGCAAGTATTACTGACCTGATTGATTTAATGGCAAGGTAAAAGTCCTTCAGTACAAAGAAAACCTCGCCAGCTTTGATTCTGCAAAATAACCATCAAGTCAATAAACAAACCGTTCTGTTTCAACCCACTTTTCTTAAGGTCTATAAGAAATTACTAACGGTTCAGATAATTGATGATTCCACACGGATCGACGGATAAAAGCCTTTTTAAATAGATCTTTCCACGGTTTCTTTCAACCTTTGATATTAGCAAAACTATATCGACACCACTGGAAAGAGCTTCTTGAAATTATTAAAGGGAATCTCGGCTGAAAAACAGTTTTGATCATAAGCTGGTGTTTGTGTAAAACTGGTTTAGGGGTTTGAAGTCGATAATTCTTTAACTGGTTTGAATACTAGGCGATTTGTTTCAGTGCTTTTTCTACATTCAAATTTCCCGCGCGCCTCCATGTCTGTTTTCGCAAAGTTTGATGGGAGATTATGACGTTATTGCGTGGTCGTGCGTTGAATTTTGGCTTTCAGTTTGGACTCTATCATGTCGTTGCCGCGTTAAGTGTTCTAAGTAGAATTAGCCTGCGAGCAGGCTCACAAAATAACGCGCGCGCGAGCGGCGAGAGCCGCGAAAAGGAGCCCGCGTGCCGGCGATCGGCGCGGCGGGAGTTTTAATTGGTTTTTAAGATTCCTGCGGTTTCCGGGACAGAAATGAAAAAAATACAGTAATCGTTGCAGGCTTATTTTAGACTGGCCCTCCCGCCGCACCGAGATCGGAGGTCAATCACCGTGACAGCAACCCTGGAGCCCGGTAACTGGTTCATTAACTGGTCCGTTAACCTGGTTGGTGGTTGGGAAACTACAGTTGGTTAACGGGTTGGTTAACGAGTTGGTTAACTGGTTGATTAACAGGTTGGTTAACGGGTTGGTTAACTGGTTGGTTAACGGGTTGGTTAACGGGTTGTTTAACGGGTTGGTTAACGGTTGGTTAACTGGTTGGTTAACTGGTTGGTTAACGGGTTGGTTAACTGGTTGGTTAACGGGTTGGTTAACTGGTTCGTTAACAGGTTGGTTAACTGGTTGGTTAACGGGTTAGTTAACGGGTTGGAAAACTAGTTGGTTAACGGGTTGGTTAACGAGTTGGTTAACTGATTGGTTAACAAGTTGGTTAACGGGTTGGTTAACTGGTTGGTTAACGGGTTGGTTAACGGGTTGGTTAACGGGTTGGTTAACGGGTTGTTTAACGGGTTGGTTAACGGGTTGGTTAACTGGTTGGTTAACTGCTTGATAAACGGGTTGGTTAACGGTTGGTTAACGGGTTGGTTAACGGGTTGTTTAACGGGTTGGTTAACGGGTTGGTTTAACTGGTTGGTTAACTGCTTGATAAACGGGTTGGTTAACGGGTTGGTTAACTGGTTCGTTATCGGGTTGGTTAACTGGTTGGTTAACAGGTTGGTTAACTGGTTCGTTAACGTGTTGGTTAACTGGTTGGTTAACGACTTAGTTAACTGGTTGGTTAACGGGTTGGTTAACGGGTTGGTTAACTGGTTCGTTAACGGGTTGGTTAACTGGTTGGTTAACGGGTTGGTTAACGACTTGGTTAACTGGTTGGTTAACGGCTTGGTTAACTGGTTGGTTAACGGGTTGGTTAACGGGTTGGTTCACTGGTTCGTTATCGGGTTGGTTAACTGGTTGGTTAACGGGTTGGTTAACTGGTTGGTTAACGGGTTGGTTAACGACTTGGTTAACTGGTTGGTTAACGGGTTGGTTAACGGTTGGTTATCTGGTTGGTTAACTGTGGTTATCAGGTTAATTAACTGGTTGGTTAACGGATTGGTTACCGGATTGGTTCACTGGTTAGTTAACGAGTTGGTTAACTGGTTGGTTAACGAGTTGGTTAACAGGTTGGTTAACGAGTTGGTGAAGTGGTTGGCTAACGAGTTGGTTAACGGGTTGGTTAACGGGTTGGTTAACGGTTGGTTAACGGGTTGGTTAACTGGTTGGTTAACGGGTTGGTTCACTGGTTAGTTATCTGGTTGGTTAACGGGTTTTTATCTGGTTGGTTGGTTAACTGGTTGGTTAACGTGCTGGTTGATGGGTTGGTTAACGGGTTGGTTAACGGGTTGGTTAACGGGTTGGTTAACTGGTTGGTTAACTGGTTGGTTAACTGGTTGGTTGACGGGCTGGTTAATGGGTTTGGTTAACGGGTTGGTTAACGGGTTGGTTAACTGGTTGGTTAACTGGTTGGGTAACTGGTTGGTTAACGGGCTGGTTAACGGGTTGGTTCACTGGTTAGTTATCTGGTTGGTTAACGGGTTTGTTATCTGGGCCCGGTTTTTCAAAGGATGGATAATGCTATCCACCGGATAAATCACTATCCAACGGATAGCGCAGTTTGTTTTTGTTAGCACTTATCCACTGGATAGTGATTTATTTATCCGGTGGATAGCGTTTATCCACCCTTTGAACAACTGGGGCCTGGTTGGTTAACTGGTTGGTTAACGTGCTGGTTAATGGGTTGGTTAACGGATTGGTTAACGGGTTGGTTAACTGGTTGGTTAACTGGTTGGTTAACTGGTTGGTTAACTGGTTGGTTGACGGGCTGGTTAATGGGTTTGGTTAACGGGTTGGTTAACGGGTTGGTTAACTGGTTGGTTAACGGGTTGGTTCACTGGTTAGTTAACTGGTTGGTTAACGGGTTTGTTATCTGGTTGGTTAACTGGTTGGTTAACGGGCTGGTTAATGGGTTGGTTAACGGGTTGGTTAACGGGTTGGTTAACTGGTTGGTTAACGGGTGGTTAACTGGTTGGTTAACGGGTTGGTTAACTGGTTGGTTTAACTGGTTGGTTAACTGGTTGGTTAATGGGTTTGGTTAACGGGTTGGTTAACGGGTTGGTTAACGGGTTGGTTAACTGGTTGGTTAACGGGTTGGTTCACTGGTTAGTTAACTGGTTGGTTAACGGGTTTGTTATCTGGTTAGTTAACTGGTTGGTTAACGGGCTGGTTAATGGGTTGGTTAACGGGTTGGTTAACGGGTTGGTTAACTGGTTGGTTAACTGGTTGGTTGTCGGTTCGTTAACGGGTTGGTTAACGGTTTCGTTAACGGGTTGGTTAACTGGTTGGTTATCTGGTTGGTTAACGGGTTGGTTAACTGGTTGGTTAACGGGTTGGTTAACGGGTTGGTTAACTGGTTGGTTATCTGGTTGGTTAACGGGTTGGTTAACTGGTTGGTTACTGAACGGGTTGGTTAACTGGTTGGTGAACGGGTTGGTTAACTGTTGTGGTTTAACGGGTTGGTTAACTGGTTGGTTAATGAGTTGGTTAACTGGTTGGTTAACGGGTTGGTTAACTGGTTGGTTAATTGGTTAACGGGTTGGTTACCGGGGTTGGTTATTGGTTAACGGGTTCGTTAACGGGTTAGTTAACTGTTTGGTTAACGGGTTGTTTAATAATCGGGTCCACCGCCCACGCTATTCCTCAATTTTTAGCTATAGCGGGATCATTTGCGGTCCACTCGGGATCATTTGCGGTCGGGGACATTTGCGGTCTAATATGGGGATCATTTGCGGTCTGGGATCATTTGCGGAGCTGAACAGTTTTCGCTATTTTGCAAGATATCGCTCTCAAACTTGGCCAAACCTGGCCATTTTCCTAATTTCAAGGTGCTCTTTCCAACAGTGTCGATAGATTTTTGCTAGCTCGACAATATCAAAAGTTGAAAAAACCGTGGAAGGGTCTATTAAGCCCCAGCTTTTCCTCAACAGAAGCTGCTAGGAGTATTGCTATATATTCCCCTTGAGAAAACACTCATCCGTGAACGCAGATGCAAATCGTCATGGCTTAGTATCTGGTTGAAAACGTGTCCATTAAATGGACACTGTTTTCAACCAGATACTAAGCCATGAAACCAATCTGTAACCCTCTCTGATAGATGATAGATGCGTGGTCGATACACTTAGCTATGGTAACGGTGCGTCCTACAAAGTTGACGAGTAAAGTCTGCAGGGACACACCAGCTAGTTTACAGGTACGCCACAGTATAGGTACGCTCCTGATTAACTCAGCCTTAACCTTAATTGGAAGACAAAACTGCAAAACAAAACTGAACTGAATACAGTGGTTCGGAATTACAGAAACGTAATCTAATTAGTCTAGTTTATTCAGACTCTTATGCACAGTCTGCAGAGCTAAATAAAGTTCATGGTCTTTGCTCCAAAGGTAATTTCTCTAACTGCTGCATATCTGAACCATTATCCGCGATCTTTTAAAAACATTTTAAAGACTCAGGGGCGTAGCCAGCCCTTTTTTCCCTTTAAGCCCGAGATCATCATGATGGGTGACTCTAAAGCGAGCGCCTAAGGCGCGAGCCTCTTGGAGGGTTTGGGGGCATGACCCCACAGAAAATTCTCCATTCAGCATTCTCCACGAGATATCTCGTCAAAAAATCGATCTCGATCAAGTGTAAAATGACAGGTATTTTTAGTGCTTACAGCAATATTTCCGAGGTTTTGTTAACTTGGCAGATACATATAAAACTTGCTAAATATATCCCGGCCTTACATATGTCCTGGCCTTAGTACACTAAACAACGTTTTACAAAAGCTCGACGTGTGCAGCAAGGAATATATCAGTGCTAGGACCAAATATGGTAAGGAATTGATCATTGATTGCGATATGTGAAGAATTCCTCGGGCGGCGCGCGTAATGTTCGGTTCGGTTTGATTTTTGTTTCTCTTGGTTGCCTTTCTTTTCTCACGGAAATTCCTGTTAAACCCGGGATTAATAGCTTAAAGCTGGCTAAGTAACCAAACTTTCCCAACACATTAAACTGCGTTTTTCAAACGAATTATCGTAACTGATATCGATACATTTCTCAGTCATAGTTTTAGGTGGGAGAATTTGTCATAATATCCAGATTATTTATATTTGGTACATTGGTTATATTTTATCAGTTATGCATTTGACAATTGTAACTTTGATAATCATATGACTATGCCGAATGTTCTTGAGGTTGAGAGTTACTCGCAATTTTAGAGAAATAAAACCCTGTTCGGCGCCCTGTGAATACGCATTACTTACTAACCGATTTTCATGCTCAATAGCTTTGTAGGATCCATGCTTGAAGAAATCCAGAGCAAAAGCGTTCAAGTGTTGAACACGCCCGACTGAGTCGTATTTCTTGAGAGGAAGAATGGGGACGACATTCATGTCTGTGTAGACATCCTGGCGAACAATCTGAAAGAGAAAACTACGCCTGTTTTATTCTATTTGAGCTACCTTTATCCCACTAATTTTCGCCCCCCCCCCCCCCCCCCGGGTACTCAACAAAGTTTTATACTGGGAGGCTCCGCCCCGAGGTCCAAACCCTTACCCTTTTATATACCATTTTGACAGAAAAGGTAACCCTTTCATACAATTTCAATAGAAAATGGTACCCCTCTCACATACCTTCCATAGAAAATGGTACCCCTTTCATATACCTTCCATAGAAAATGGTACCCCTTTCACATACCTACAGTTGAAAACTGATCTGCGACTTCTACGACTTCTTCGATCAGCCGTTAGGTGCGTCTGTTAGATACATTTTGAAAGGCCCTTTTAAACACCTAAATGACAGTTTTCCCTACCCTTTTCTATACTTCAACTCGTGAAATCTCTACCCTGTTATATACCTCCAGCCTGAAAAAGCTACGCCTTTCGGAAGATTGAGACAGATTACAAATAACGTACTTGAAAAAAATTTCAAGACGTGACGTAGCTCCTTTTAATTTACTTCATGTGGAAAATTGTCCGTTAAGTTCTTCCCTCTCTTCTAATCGTTCAGGTTTCGAAGTTCGTCGACTATCGGTGATATACCTATGACGGCTTTTTAACATTATATGAAACTTCTAAGAAATACATACCAGTAGTGTGGGGTGTCGTGAGGTTTTTATTTAATTCTTATAATATTAAATCAAACCCACTTCTCAGAAACACATACACATAATAATGTTAAGGCTAGGTCGTTCGTAGTGCTGCATGTGAAAAATTTTCACCTTCAACAAATGATCAATTTGCTCGCGATGCCCTTCCACATCGTCTTCTTCATCACTTTCAAGTTGGTCTTTACTTTCGTCGTTTACGGTCTCGCCGTCTTCACGTTTCTCGTCGCTTTCGCTGCTACCAGCTTCAGTAGAGTTCTTGTCTTCGTCACCGACACTGCTTTCTTCAAATTCCTGAGTTACGGCTGCACTTTGGCTCGAAGAATGCAACTGTAGGTCTGAATTCCCTGACAGTGCAGTGAATGACGAACAAGCGGAATACAGGATGGAAGAGCGCGCGAGGCTTTTGATGATGTCATGCTCGGCAAGGTCGCCGGCAATGCTCGCCTGATCTGGAAATTCTGTAATAAAATAAGATTGGATTAACCATTAATTCCAGTGTCCTATATGCATGCAGCTGAATTCTCTATACTTATCTTAGAGTACTATTTGAGCTAATTTGTTTAAATACCGAGAACAATTCGATAATAAACTCTGGACTTAATTTGTTCGAAAGTCGTTGAGGGAACCGGTCTTATCTGATTGGAAGAACTTTGCATTTCAAAATTGTGTGGCTTCATATTTGGAAGGAATTTTGTACCAGAAAAAAAATTAGGTAAAACTCTCTGAAACATAACGATATGAACACAAAACAAGTTCTAACGGTCTTCAAATGAACATCAAACGTCTCTGAACATGCTTTCATGACATAAAATAAAAACTGTTAAGTACTAGGGGGCATAAGAAAGAAGAAGTGATATCAGAGCTAGATCTAAATAGCCCAAAGGCTTATATTTGGGAGGGGGTGTTTTTTTTTTCGGGGGGAAAGTTATTATCGCGAGATTTAACGTATTCATAAAGACAGTTTCTCTTTGGTGGTCAGCTCCTTAATTTATATGACCTACATGTACTTAGTAGTCTATTGATATTATATGAGGGGAATTAACACATTGTACAACTGCCAGCAGCGTATCTTTCTTACCAATGCCTGATAAAGGGAGTTTGTTTTCCTCTCCTCGGTCCTTTTCAAGTTCAGCGGCCACTGTGGTGAGGTACTGGCTGAAGACATCTGTAACCTGACGGTTGTAATCTTGAAGCGCTTCGGCAAATTCATCCGGGAGATCCTCCAAAATTACCTGTAAAGTTGAATTTTTAAGAAATAAGAAAACTTGAAACCGAAAAGACACGTTTACAGCATGTAAACGCTATTGAACGGTTACCGAGACGGTTACCAGAGGCGGAGAAATTGTACGGGGCGCTTAAGCACGAGTAAGCTGATTTCAGCTCAGAATATTTCTGCTGTGTGTATAGATACAGTCGAACCTCCACTAACGGCCACCTCTCTATTAGTGGCCACCTCTCCACAACGGCCAGGATTTTTCGTCCCAGTCGTACGTCTGTCCATACATTTCACTCTTATTGAAACCTCCCTTTAACGGCCACCTCTCTACAACGGCCGATTAATTCCGCCCAGGGTGGCCGTTGTAGAGAGGTTCAACTGTATCTAATAACTTTACAAGCACAAATTAATCTTAAAATAAACATTTTGTTTCCATCGTGTGCGCGCGTTTCCGTTGCATAAAGCGAGGATGCATTGGAGTGTATTCTTAATCTAAGTGGACTGTTCCAAACTTTCTGATCGTAAAGGATTAATTATTGAAGAAATTACTCTACACAAAAAAGTAAAAAACAAACAAGGTCGGTCGGTACACACGTGGAGACTTGTCTCCGGGACTAATCCTAGACTGGTTGCAGGGACTTGTATCAAAACTGTGTTCCGGGGACAAGTCCATTGAGCGTACACACGAGGGAACTTGCTGCATGGACAATCTGATTTGGTCTTTGATTGATTTATATTCCCCCTATAAGTTTCCTCCTGTGTAACCGAATGTCACGACAAAATTATACCTTCACAAGGTAGAAAAAAAGGGGTAATAACAAACCAAAAAGGAACAAGGAGGGTTAAGATTGGAGAAGATTTAGACAGATTACGAACGTCGAACTTGAAATTGAAGACTACTACATTTGTCAAGATGCATCATCTGGATGTACGTAGCTCTTTTAAGGGGTGACCAGAATCTTTTAAGAGGAGACTTCACATCCTCCTACATGACGGAACACCTACTTTTGATGTCGGGCAAGAGTGGATCCTTCGCTTGAAAGAAGCATGAAGGAATCTTCTACCAAACAAATGACTCAGAACAAGAACCATTTTCCTTGTGACGTCTTCAGGAAATTTGCCTGTAATAGTGAAAGGGAAATATATACACCTTATTCGATGGTTTAACATATAATACGCGCGGATATTTTGTGAGTTGCGTAGTATTTTAACGAGCCCCGTAGGGGCGATGAAAAATGCGAGCAATGAGCAAAATGTCCGCTCGTATTATATGTTAAACCATCGAATAAGGGATTTATTATTCTACTGCAAAATTTCCCGACTATTATGCTATTCTTCGTATTCGCTCTGTTCAACTAGTCAATACCGTGGCATATTTTACGTGTTCTCGTGACCTTATATGGTGAAATGACGTAATAGTAGAATAATAAATGTATATATTTTTTATGTATATACAAGGCTAAAAGAATTATAACATTAATAATAAAGGAACCTAACGTTTTCGACCGATGTCATCATCAGGTGATGGCATATTCCTTTTATTAATTTTATTATTGGTGAAAAGGAAATATAACATTATACCAAGTGATTATCCTATCTTGATTATACTGAGTTCATTAGAATGGCCATTGCGGAGAACGGGCGAAATAGACGCGCGAAGGACCACGGGAACGAGATAGGAAAAAAAGGAGAAGGGACTAGGGAAAGCTGGGAGACACTCTGCTCTCCCTAGTCCCCTCTCCCTTTTTCCTTTCTCGCTCTCGCGTCGACGCGCCTAGAACATAGTCAGGTGTCCTTACCGTTTGTTCCTGGTTGACAAAGTTCGTGAAAGAGGCCACGTTGCACAAAACTGACTAAGACAAAGTTGGAGGGCTCATGGTAGTGAAGATGGGTGGCGAGTCCAGCCATCTCCTGAGGAGCACCATTTTCTTTGTTTATAAGACTCTGTAATTGAAAGAACAATAAGGAGCCTCAGTATACAATATACGAACTGGATGTCGCCTCGCATCGCTACTTAGTACTGGAGTATGAAATTTTCACACCTGACACCTACATGGGGGGGGGGGGGGGGGGATTTCTATATTAAACACTGTTGTTCTGATCGTGGCTTTCTAAACATTTATGTTTTACTGCTATCTATAACATATTAAGAATAGCTTATAATATTGTGAGTGGAGGCCGCAGTTGGTTCTCACCAAAGAATGCAAAACCGCCCTCTTTCACTCCCAGAGTCAAACCGTAAGTCAATAAATGTGGTTGTACCTTTTGAGTCTGCGGATGAAACCCTAGTGTGTGACCATGCAAATGAAAGCTATTAAGCAGTACTTTCATGTGGTACTATTTATTATGCTGTACAAGGTGGTTCTAACTTTTAAGTCTGTGGATGAAACCCGAGTGTGTGACCATGCAAATGAAAGCTATTTAGCAGTACGTTCATGTCGTACTGTTTGTTTGGGAGTGAAAGGGTTAAACTCGATCCCTTATATTCAGGAAACAAATGTAGAGTTACATTCTGGTGTTGAGGTTTTTTTACGAACGTACTCACCAATCTAGCAAGCAGTTCGACGCTAAAGAGAAAATGTTTCTTGATCTGACTCTCCATCTCGGGGTGTTTTCGGCAGATGAACGGATGAGACAGCAGTGCTAGAGCCTGGAAAAGAAAGTACGAAAACAAATTGTAGGTACGCTTGGCGTACAAGGCGCATAACAAATATTTTATGTCAAAAACCTACATGTAGCCGACTTTCGGAACGGCCAACTATGCAAAACTGTTTTCTCACATTTAAATTAATTAATAAACTAATAACAAACCTTAGTGAGTGCATCGTCCTTGTCGTCTCCTTTCGACGTCATCAGGAGCAGGCGCAGTACCAGCGACACGTTGATGGGGAAGTTCCCGACAAGCTTTGGGATGTTCGCTGTGATGAGGCGTTGAACCTTCCGGTAAGGAACACCAAAAAACACAACATTCCCCACCGGGTCAAAACCTCTGCGACCCGCCCTGCCAGACATCTGAAAGTAACAAGTTAGAGAGATGTAAAATGTAGGCTCGATTTCCCCGGGGGATGAGCGTGGGCTCATTTTCCCGAACAGCGGCTGGTAATCGAGCCTATGTAAAATGCTGAAAAGAGGGGACAGGAACATACAGTTATTTATCCCATTTCCCTGTTTTTTACTAAATTTTCTCCCCTAAGTTTTGGGCCGTTTCTCCCTCCGCTCTAAACCGTTTGAACAAAATAACTGACTATTTATACAAGTTCCGCGTTATAACCAGATTTATGAGTAAACGAAGGGCGTATTACAGCACACAGCGGTCAAACGCAAAAATTGCGCGCAACTTCCGGTTTCCGCGGCCTTGACTTTTCCATGAGTTTGAAGCGTAATGGCCGCGAAGTTTGTAAGGAAACGTTATAGAACATGCAGTGGTAAACCAAAATACGAGCTGAGACACTTTTTGGATAACAATTATTACATTATCTATGCATACTCCGAGTATAAACCTTAAGTTTTCAGTAAATTTCTTAAGTTTGAGCTTTTAAGCGGACGACATCGCAATTTTAAGACATTTGACTGCAAAGTTTTGGCGGGAACTGCGCGCGCGCAGTACGTTTGACCGCTGTGTGGTATTACAGCACAAAAGTGATATGTTTTACTGACAGAGATTTCCAGAAATATCCTCTGTTTTGTTGCGCCTCTCTAAAAATTCCTTTCTCCTGATGAAATACTGTACAAAATAATACGAAATCTCACATTTTATGCGATCACCCAAAATAAACTATTTTGTTAGATCCGAAACGAATTACTATACTGCGGTAACGAATGCCACACAGGCCCATGAGATTCGACAATAATGAAGCTCAGTAAAGATTACCTACTCACCTGTCTGTACTGCAGTGAGTTTAAGAAGGGCGAGTCTCCAGCAAACACAACTGTCTTACAAGGCATATGTATACCAAGGGCCAAGGTACTCGTTGCCGCGATAACCTAACGAATCAGTAAAAACAAATTGTAACTTCAATGCCTGCGAAACTGGACCCAACTCTCTTCTGAAAGAGACTGAGAACAAGCCTCGGGATTGCATTCCACCACATGGAGAGATTTGCGTCGAGTCATACTCCTTTGGTTTTGGACCTCTATTTTATCCCATGCGTCTACTTTCAGTAAAACTTGTATGTACTTTTATGAAGATCGAAAGCATTGCACAACCAAGTCCGTCCACCATTTCGCAGCACTGGACAGTCCACCTAGCACATCAACGAAACCTTACCTGAAGACATTTCTCCCTAAACAACATTTCCACACAGCAGCGTTTTTTGCTGTTTAGTCCAGCGTGATGGTAGCTGATTCCTCGTTTCAAAGAGCGCTTGAATATGTCACTGCTTTTGACGGACCAGATGCGACCCATTATCTTGTTAAAACCCTACAAAATAAACAGCAAATCTCACGTCTTTGAAATTGTGCATTACGTATACGTATTTTAAGTGTCTCCGGTTTCCATAGCATGGTGCGACTAGGAGTATTGCTACTCTTCCTGGATTGCATTTCCCAGCATTTTGGCAGATTGTTCTCTAACAATTCGCCGGTAACTCCAGTTGGGTGCATGGAGAGAGGCACTGTGAGTTACCGCCGGCCAGCGCTCGAACCTGGACCCCTCGATCCGGGAAACAACGCGCTACTCAGGCCACCACGCCTCCACGCCTCCACACCATATTATTTTTATTGTATAAAGAATACATCTAAAACGCTAGACTTTAAGGTACAGGGCTTTGCTCAGTAAATCAGTAACAAAACGTCGTCAAAATAGTATTCATTCGAACGGCAGCAATTCTACTGTAAGCGTGGTGGTGTTTGATTTGCATGAAAATGAACTTGTGAGTAGTATAACTCATTTTATTTGAAACGTTTCGCACCAAGATTCGGGGGTGAAAGGAATTCCGAGGGCGTCAATCACGCGTAGGGGCGTCAATCACGCGTAGGGGCGTCAATCACGCGTAGGGGCGTCAATCGCGCGTAGGGGCGTCAATCACGCGTAGGGGCGTTAATCACGCGTAGGGGCGTCAATCACGCGGAACAAGACAGTTTTGAAAACGAGGAATAACGTGTACGTAGTTAAGTTCAGTTAGTGAATACAATCAACTCTCTCTTAACGGGCACCTGTAGAAGACGGACACCTCTATAAAACGAACACCTGATGTTGGTCCCTGCGCGCCGTTTTTCAGTCATTCTACTGTATCTAAACTTTCTATAAGCCGGACACCTCTCTAAGACGGACAGTTGGTGCCGGTCCAGATGCTGTCCGTCTTAGTGAGAGTTGACTGTAGATGTTTGGTATAACTGCAATATTAAAACGGCCCTTTATTACTTTCAGCTACCTCTTTTCCAATTCCGTGTGTAAACGCCAATGTACATTCTGGCAAAGGTTCATTCAAGGCTGAAAAGTCTTCCTCATCTTGACATCGTTCTACAAGTTGGCTGCTCAGTACGTTGAGAAAATAAAACTCCCATTATTCAACAAATACTACCATAAAGCCCGGCATAAAGCCTATGATATTGGTTCAACAATTTGCAACTTGTTAATCGGAATATATAGAGCTGCATATCTCTATTCCGTTCAAAATCTTTTAACTTGCTGGCAGTCTTCTTTCAATGTTTAACATTATAACATAACAGAAAGATTACATAAAACTCGATGTTGAACCGTCTATCATGGAGAAACACTTTATTGCAACGTAAATTAACCGCAATGTGCTACATTTGATAGTCAGTTATCTCTCATCTGCAGGTACGGGTTTCTTTACCATTGTATTCCTGTTGGTTTTCTGCTTCATTACCACGTTTCAACACATGGCGTAACTCTCTGATTTACTCTAGCGAGGAGATATGAAGCTCACAATGTCAGCAATTTGTATGATCTAAAAAAATCAACCTTTAGCTACAGTTGATTACTCCTCGATCACGTCACTGCTATAAAAACAGAGAAACTAAACTACAGTCGAACCTCTCTTACGGACACCTAATACGGACACCTCTCTAATACGGACACCTCTGTATTACGGGCAGTTCCCTTAATTGGTCCGGAAAAATGCCCATATATTAACCTCTTTATTACGGACACTCCAGTGTTAACAGTTTGTATTCCATACAGTTTCCTGTATGTGGTTACAGATCAAAGATAATCGATTGTTCCATTGTCCATACAATAAAAGTAATATTTGTTTTCAATCAGTTTACATGTTATCGCCATTTATCATCGTCAGTGGAGCCTTTAAAGTGACGTCATATTCATAACCTCTATAATACGGAGGTTTGACTGTATTTAAATTACCTCAGTTTCCCTTTTCTTTCTCCGTTTCATGTCTGGTCCTTTTCAATCTCTTTTCAGCTCTTACTCGTCTCTTGTCGGAAGCCTTAAGATACAGAGCTTCGCTCTGTCAATTAAAACAACTTCATCAACCTAGTGCACATCCGCACGACAGCAATTCTGCTATAAGCGTTTGTTACGACGTAAGTGTAACAACTACCCATGTTGCTATAAAATTGTGAAGAAAGGCGTTACGAGAACAATGCCACAACAGTAATCATTAGCATAACCGAGTGACCGACTATTATGCAAACTCGCAATCTGATTGGCTACGCAAAGGTGGTCTAATTTTCGATAGACTGCCCTGGGAGCGCGCGCAAGTAAAATTGCCGAAATCACAAACCAAACTTTTTCGTTGAATAGATCGGTCTCTGGGTTGCGGCTAAAACAATTAGACGGCTCGCTCTCGGTTTCTATCGACTTTTAATAGTCGATTCGGGGCTTTGGGGTTTAAATTAGTTGTCGGCAGACATTTGATTTAACATAAAAATTAACGACAACTGGCGATCATGTGCAATAGGCCATTTCCGAGCTGTCTCTTGCCTCTGTTTCAAAACGAGTCCTGGTGGCGTTTGATTTGCATGAAAATGAACTTGTGAGTTCAGTGAAAGGTTTTGCACCAAAACTCGTTTTGAAACAGTGCCAAGGAACTCGGAAATGGCCTGTGGTCGGCTGCCTTTAAATCGACACAGTGACAAAAAGACAATTTTGGAATAATGTGTTCGTAGTTAAGTTTTGTTAAAGGGAATCTCGGCTGAAAAACAGTTTTGCTCCAAATCATAAGTTGGTGTTTGTGTAAAACTGGTTTAGGGGTTTGAAGTCGATTAATTATTTAACTGGTTTGAATACTAGGCGATTTGTTTCTACTTTTTCTACTTTCAAATTTCCCGCGCGCCGCCATGTTTGTTTTCGCAAAGTTTGATGGGAGATTATGACGACATTGCGTGGTCGTGCATTGCATTTTGGCTTTCAGTTTGGACTCTATCATGTCGTTGTCGCGTTAAGTGTTCTACGTAGTATCAGCCTTGCTTACTTTATTTGTATTTCTATTTTTGGCTGATTAAATCTTTCACAGACCCTACGTATACAAGTAGCATTTTCGTTCGTAGTCCTGTGCCACTTTCATTCACATTTAGTTTTCAATACGTCAGCTTAAGTCAGCATTGCGTGAAATTAGAGATATGTACGTGCATCTAATGCGTATTTCGGCTCAATAACCGTGAAATATTCTTCCGTAGACTCCAAATTAAAGTCTCCGACGACGCAATGACGTCATACAATTACCATAATGAAACATGGCGCCGCGCGAGATATTTAAACGGAAAACCGAACACTTCCATTCGAACCAGTTACGGAAATATCGACTTAAAACCCCAAGAATTAAGTACACGTTGGAGCTAAAACTGTTTTTCAGCCGAGATTCCCTTTAATGAATAGATGTTTGGGATAACATGCCAGCTAAACTGCAATACCACAATAGCTCTTAATTGCTTTCAGTTACCTCTTTTCCAATTTCATGTTTAAGTTCTTCCAAGTTGACAAGTCTACCTCATTTTGTTTTTCAAGTTGGCTGCTGCTCAGTCTGTTGAGAGAATAAAACTCACATTATTAAAAAAAATACTGTACTGGCCTAAAGGTCCATAAAGCCTATGATACAGCTTCATCATCGTTCAACATTTGTTCCTCGTCAAATTTGACCTTTGCGAGTTTCGATCTATATGCTTTATACGCTGTGTATAGATCGAAACACGCAAAGGTCAAATTTGGCTCCTCTGCTCCCTGTGACTCTAGTTGGTTACATAGTTAACGTCACTCAGCTAGTATTTATAAATTACCTCAGTTTCCCTTTTTCTTTCTCTGTTTCATCTCTGCTCCTTTTCAATCTCTTTTCAGCTTTTACTCGCCTCTTGTCTGCAAGCTTTAAGCTTCTTGGGCCGCCTTGTGCTCTTAGGACTCTCTCTCGTTTTTCAAATTCCAGAGTGAGAACCCTTGATAGCGTTTGGCACATCATGCGGTCAAAGCTGTTACCAGATGGACATGAAAACACAAATAAATACAATCAAAGCCGTCAAGGGTTGGCCTCCCAATAATGATTTTTTTAAATGTTTTTTTTTTGTAAAAAAAGAAAGAAAAGCATTTCAGACGATGATTACGAGCGTCGGTTTTATTGCATATTACCTTGTAGCTGGAAAATCGAAGTAATATGTAATGAAAAAATTACTTTAAATGCAATAAATAAATAAATCGACCTTGTTTAACAAAGGTGACACTTTTAAAATAACGACTGACAAACCTGTTGCCCGCGGATATTCCAGATCGAATTGGAATTGAGAAATGTTGGTTTTTTGTGGAGGGAGGAAAACCGGAGTTTCCGGCGAAAAAACCTTGGAGCTTGGGTGAGAACCAACAGATCAACTGAACATACTCAACCCACATTGGTGAGAGGCGAGCGCTCTGACCATTGCGCCATCCCTGCTCCCCACTATATGCTAACTTGTGAATTACCTGAACACCAGGGCTGGCAGTTGATCTTGCGCTCTCAGTTGGTCAACAAGCTTTGGGAAATTTCTCAAGATGAAAAATTTACCAGACGAAGGCTTTCCTTGCGTATTCCATTCTTTTTCAATTGAGGTCTGTCTCTCTAAGTAAACGGAATTCAACGACTGAATGACGGATTGCACCTAAAGAAATAAACAGCAAAAATTGTCGTTAAAATTTCCAGTACCTCAATTGAGTCTTGGCAAGGTCGGAAACCCGTTTCCGAAAATTGGCTGAGTCCGCGATTTTCACCGAAGATGTTGCTAAGGCCCGGGTCGCACTTGCGGACAAGTTTGGTAACTTTAGTGGATTTCTTCAATTTAAGCGTCAATTATAGCAAAGACGAGTGCGACCTACGTTTTCAGGACGAACAACTTGTCCAAAAAGATAACATAACAAAGAAGCCGCAGTCCCATGATTGGCCCGCGTCGCACGTGTGCACGTTTTGAAATTTGTTTGATACAATAATCGCAAAACAAGTGCGACCTACTTGTTGCGAGTCGGACAAATTTTGTCAAAACGGATAAAACTTCAAAGGCACCGTAGTCCTGCCCTGGGGCTGGACAAGCCACTTCCCACGCACCGGTTGACTCCAGATAACAATGCTTTCTTGATTAACCATTGTGTTTTTCTCTGAGAATAACAAATTTGCATTTTGCAGCACGTGTTGCCATACATTTGATTCAAATTTACCGCAGCCTCCAGGGCTGTGTGCAAGTATAATATGGTTTACGCCACCAAAACTGGATTTAAAATATGTGAATAACAATGCATTGTTTTTTCGTTTGTTCTATTAATTTTCTGTGTAATCGTTACAGGTCGAACCAACTGCTGTTCTCCCAAAGCCCAGAATTTGGTCATTTCACGTCGTTGTTTTGCAGAGGACAGCTGAGGAATGTCCAAGAGGTTTATAGCATGTGCAAAGCTATTGTGCTAGTTACTAAACCTTTTGTTACTCCACAAGATGTCTCGGACAACATGTCCTAACAATTTTTTTTGAAAATGTTGGCACATTTCAAACTTGTCCGCAAGTGCGACCCGGGGCCTAAGTAACGTGACGTATCCTTATGACGACATGCTGACGTGGCAACTTTAGGTACTCATGAGACCTCGTGTGATTTTATGATTGGTTTATAAAAAATGGCAAATTCGTCGCTGGATTTAATTTCCCAAATGTTCCCAAAAGGATGAATCTGCAAACTGATGCAAATGTAAAAACGACCCGGGACTGATGTGCGCGCGCAATAGCTGGTGATAAGCGAGGTGGAGGGCGAAGTCGGGCGGGGTGGAGTTGGTTCTTTCGTGACGTCAGCCAAAATCCACCAATCTCGATCCCAGGTCCTCTCTCATTTTTCCCAAGAGAGAGAGAGAGAGAGAGAGATACACTTAGGATCGAAACTTGGACTTGCAATTGCTAGCAAATGACTGACCGAAAGCGGAACTTGCAGTTTTATTCATGTGTACAATATGTGACTTTACTGGTCAGTAAAACACTACAGTCATGTTGTGCAACATCATACAACACTCAGGGCTTCTATAATTTACTGTTTTACCTTCTTCAACTGTTTTCCATCGGCCCAGGACTTGAATTCTTTCTTTAGCTCGTTCTCGTACTGTCGAGCTTGGCTCTTTGGAATGAACTTATTTTCCAGGAAATATTGCTCTGGAGAAATTTTCTGAAAAGATAAATTTAATACTGGAGCCCTCGGTCACTAGTGCGTGCGCTGTTTCATTTGTGTTTTGACCTAATGAAACCATTATTTAAGGTTTTACTAGAATTTTGGCCAGTATGTAAGTTTTACAATCGCTTAAAATAGGAAGTCCTAATCTTTTTATAATAGTCAGAGGAATGTTGTTTTTAACCGTAAAATATAGAATATAATATCCAACTTAAGCCCCTTTCAAACGGTCTCAACATTTGCCTCAACATTCTTTCAACATGTATTGAGTCATGTTGAGAGATGTTGAGACCATGCCGTGTCAAACGGCCTCAACAACCTGTCAACAAATGCTCAACAAGTGAGATGCGTGAGGTCTGGGACTGAGAACAATCTTGAGAGAGCGTGTCTCACACGGCTTCAACATTTCGAGAACAAAATAAATGTTGAGAAGATGTTGAGACAGCTTAAACAAAATCAAACTCTTCTCAACATGATGTCTCAACACCTCTCAACATTGCCGAGAGGGAGTGTCAAACGGCCTCAGCAGGGGCTCTCAACAAATGTTGAGACCGTTTGACAGGGGATTTAAGTCACACTATCACAGATTGATTCAGTTTTCTATCTAAAAAGATTGACGTCTTAATGAGTTATCCGCTGACCTGCAGTGATTCTTTGTCGGGCCACTGCTGAGTCATGACGTCATACAGTTGAAGAGTTTCTTTAGGAGTGAGAGCCATATCACCTGGGAAACCATTTTCCTGCAGCTGTTTTTAAAACAAATTATATTATTCGGACTGTAATTATTTACAAAATGCTTATCAATAATTTTAGGTCTAATAGACATGAAGAAGTCTCTTTTTTTACATTTTGCCTGTCAACAGCTTTTGTAAAATTAAAACTCTTACAATTATATGCTGGTGGTGACTATGATTCCTAACCTGTTTGGATGCAAGCTGAGCACATGGGTGAAGTCTCACAAACTCCTCTGCGTTTTTAACATCGTAACCATTCCCGTCTTTTGTTGTCTTTTCAGAAAATCCGCCGTTATTGGGACTCGGAAGGTAAATGCTCTTTTCCAGTCCGAGTAGCGCTCGTCACAGGTAACTGAAAAAGAGTCACAAGAAAATGTTAGTAGTCCAGTGCACTATAATAATAGGATGATGGTGTGTTGTATTCCAAAAATCCAGAAAGTAAATAAATTAACACAACACTGATGGTAACTGCGGCGTATGCGGCGTATATGCGTGACCTTTATTGGGGGGTACGAACCCCCAGAACCCCCCAGCCTACGGATCTGCAGGAGGTTACTATAAATACGTCGAGCTTAGAACGTTTTAAACTTGGTTTTATTGAAGCTTTTCATTGATCCAATCTGATGCAAAAGCCTGCTTGCGCGTGGAAAATCCTAAGCATGACAGTCCTTCCATACCGATAACGTTGAGACCGACGAGGAAAAGCAGTGAATATCGAAGACTTTTTGAGTTCACATACCACCATGAACTCCCGGCTTAGCAAATAGGAAGATAATGTATCCACCCTCACCTAGCCTGATCCTGTATGAATTTCTCAGTTTTCCACCACTGTCTTGTTTATCCTGCTGTTCACGAAAGTCTTGGGCAGCTTGTAACCAGCTACAACACAAACAATGTTTATTTAATTAAGTAGTCCATATTTTCATGTGTGATTCATTAATTTCATACGGCTATATAACTACGACCTTTACATGTTTTTCTCAGCATACCCACACCTAATGAATGACAAGCGACAATGGATTGTATGTTTCTTCTTTTGTATTAACCCAACCCACTAATACGATTGAAAGAAATTTAAAACCTCACTGACAATTAATCCTTTTCTGTTTTAAAGGCCGAATGGTGGCGACACAAACTCAGTAACCTTAAAATGTTTATATAACAAGCCCACATGAAATAAATCCTCTAACAATCATACGCTCCACTCTTACTCCATTAGGTCGTGCGGATTTCCAATGGTTGCCGAGAGCGCCAGGAAAGGACAGCGGATCAGAAGAAGGAGATGCTCCCAGACTTCAGCCCCACTCTCTTGACCAAGACAGTGAACCTACAAAAGGAGTCAATTACAATGTAAAGAGGTAAACATTCTCATTAAATCGTTAGGGAAATTGTAGTATCGTGATTTACGAAAAATTTGATTTGTTGGACACTTTCCACGCCCAAGGGAGACGTGCTAGCCTAATGGTTAGTGCCGCGGAGATTGGGAGGGGGGGGGGGGGGGGGGGGTGCCGCTGGGCTATAAAAACCCTTATCTCCTGTACCAGACCACAAAACGCTAATTTTGCGACCCTGTTCCAGACTAAATGTTGAAAAAAGATACCCTGTTCCAGAGGATTAAAAAAAATTTATAACCCAAACGGCTAAACTACTAAGCAGCACTGCACGTGTAGCTGTAAAACTTCTTTAATACTCCTATGCGTTTCGTTTCGTCTGACTAACGTAGACTTCGTCTACTCTAGTCCAGAGTATCAATTACCGATCTTCATGCCAACTTCTGGGAAACTGATACCCTGTTCCAGACCAAAAAATGTCGTTTGATATACCCTGTTCCAGACCAAAATGCTCAAAAACCATGCCCTGTCCAGCGGCACGTACCTATATAGCGCGCCTCTCCCCACCAAGGAGTATAAATGGGTACCAGCGAACTGTTATGACGGTAATCTGCGTTGTGATAGAATCCCAACGAGGGAAGTAGAAATACTCCTAGTCGCTTCATGCTACGGAAACTGGAGTTGAACCACTAGACTATGTAAAAGCTTTTTCTAGTTTACGCCAAACAACGTTTCGTTATTACCGAAATTTTGCTTTTAATTCGCTCTTGTCAAATTCTCGTTTGACGCACGCCGGTTCCTTGAGAGCAATTGTGTTATTCCAAACGCATTTCACTTCCGATAAATTAGCATGATTATCAAACGTTGATATGCCAACGTGGCGAAACAGATTTTGTCTTCTTTTTTTTTACCTCATCGAAGATCACATATTTAACATTCTTTGTCCAATCCTGTTTGTGGGGCGAGAGAAAAAGTATCTCTAAACACTGAGGAACTGTTACAAGGATCTGCCGGGAAAAGGAAGACGTTATTATTACTAATTATTAACAATAGGTTTCATAACATGATGTAATCAAAGGCATCTATGAGCCAACTCTCATGAATGAATAAATTAACATGCATAAATTAATAGCGAGATTAAAGTTAACAAATAGTCCATCGACCGAGCGAGCGAAATTTGTCCACCAAATGCTATGTAATCCTTTCATTGCTTTCGCATTCACGAGTTAAAAAATCATGATTAAAAGTTAATTTACAAAACAAATAGAGAAAGCAGAGCACATTAATTTCTCATGTTTGAGCAGCACTAAATGTGACGCGATGTACTGGTGAGTTTAAACTTTCCCTAGTATTTCTACCACCGAATTTTAAAAGGCATATGAGAAAGTAAATAGAACAATAAGTTTTAATAAAGTAATATAAAGTTAAGTAACGTATCTGTTTAATTGAAGTAATGGGAGACTAAAGATGATTCGTTCTCAGATTCAGTTACCTGAGAGTTCAATGCATTAAACCTATAATCCCTGGTGAATACACCATACACTGCTCTTCCTTTGGCAGCTTTTTACGGTGGAAGCGAGCGTAAATTGTAGCGACAACTTGATTCACTAAAGCCTTTAAAAGAGAAGGACATATGTAGTAATGGTCATACATTAAATGAAATAAAGCGAAATTAACTGAAATTTGATTATCGGATTTTTCGAAGTGTTACGTTGAAAGCCCAAATATGACCTTGATCGAGCGAAAACGTTATAAGTGCATCAACAGCCCTTTAAAGTAGAGAAATTAAATCAGTACAATGAAAAATACAACAACAATTGAAAGTTCAGTTCAATTTAATTAATGTCTGACAAGAAAAAGAGGAGAAACAAATTAATAAATAAACCTCCATTTGGCGCGAAAATATGCACGAATATTTCCGCAGACATTATCTATTCCGAGAAGCTAACAGTTTTGAAAACTGTTCGCTTCTCGGAACAGATAATGTCCAGGACAAATATCCGTGCATATTTTTAAGCAATGGGGCTATTGTGCTTATTATCCTTCAAATATTTTTCCCAAGGCCCGCTCTTTTTAGGAGAACTTCGCCAAGCTGTTAAACGTCAAAATAATTATGTTAGCGTTCAAAAATATCGCTATGTGTGTTAAAACATTCTGTTCTATTCAATTTAACAATTTATTTTTACGTGCGGACGTAAAACGCCAATTTTGAAAACTGGGGAATATCACTTGGGGAATATCATCAGTTTTGGTTGCGTCACATTACGCCGGTTTAGACCAATCGCGCGCGAGAAAAATATTTGATGGATTATAACAATTTAATCTAATTTACTAACTAAGGTGAATATAAAGAATCCGACTAGCTGATTGGTCGAAAAATTCGGGATCTGACACTATATTCACCGCGCGAGGCGGGGAATATAGGATTTCAAGGCGTGGCTGCTAAGCTAAGCCACATTTCTTGTGCCGGCAAGTAAAGATGGTGACTTGTTTTGAATGGAATTTTCGTCTATTCTTAAGACATCACTCCACGTTTGGGATATTCAAAGCATTGGGAATTTAGGTAAATGACTACCAAGACGTTTGGACGGTAAACCTTTTCAAGAAATGATTTTAACGCATTTAAAACTCGTCAAAACAAAGGTTTTGGTGTGGTCAACCAGGGCGGCCGTGTTTGTGTCGGATGGAGGGACAGAAATTTGCTTCTCTTCAGACCTAAAGCTACTTATTTCAGGAAGATACTCATGAAATCAGCAACGATTAAACAAAGGTACCTGGTGAATGTCTTTTTTGTAGTGTTCTTTTGTGTATTTTACTGCTTAATTTGATATGTAAACGATGTAACTACGGTAATATGGCGTGCACTTGCGTGTGTTGTTTTCATTTTTCAGCTCGTAATTTGTAGTTCTTTATCTATTCACCTTAGACTAATTTCGTCTCGGTAAATATTCACCAATATTCACTTCGCCTTCGGCGAATAATTGTTAAATATAGCCAAGGAAGTGCTTAATATTTGAAGGTGCTTTGATAAAGGCGAAATATGCATGAGGCGTGTCAGTGCAAACAACACTCGATGCCATGGGTTAATATTTAGAATCGTATCCGTGCAAAAGTATATGCACATTACCTTTGTCGGTGAAACATAAACCACTACACCATCATTGCTTTGTCTTAACACTTTCTCCATGCAGTAATACGAGGCATACGTCTTCCTGATGAGGTCGGCGCCACTATCACTGCTGACTCGTTGTTATCCACAGCATCAAGAAGCTCACGCTAAAAAGTTTAAAACGTGCATATATAACATAAACAGAGAGCGTGCTATAATATGGAACACAAACGTAGCGCGGAAGAGGGTGTTACATCATGTATCAGATAATGCTTTTGATTAGTTTGGGTCGACAAACAAGCAAAGCTAAATAGGTCTATTGTAAAACCGGTCGACAGCTAAGCTAACTGAAAAATGTTTGTCAGATATTTCCTTCCATGTATGTAAAAATGGCGTAGACGCGAGAATGTTTGCAGTTAAAAATGAGGTCATGTGTGGTCAGGAACTTCAATTTAAATTGAGGCTCGTTACTTTTTAGGCATCAATATTTCTATTATTTGTCTTTTTACTTTTATTCGTCTGGCGTGATGGAGAGTTTAGAATACCGTCCGTTCGTAGAGTAAAATGTACGTAACCACGATGAAATTTTGCATTTGAATGGGGTCATATGCGTAGTCAGAACTTTTAACTAACCGACTCCTCCCACTTAAATCTGATCATCAGTAAAATGAAAAACTGATCATCAGTATTTTAATTATAGATGTTGGGGTTTAAAACACTCTCCATTCTCTCCCCGTTTGCAGCAGTATACATTTCTTTTTAGATTTAGATGTAGATACCTGCCACGTATCTGGAATAAAGTGGTCGACCCTAGGATCAGCATCAGTACGCTCGTCCCGTTTCAGCAAATGTCCCATGTGCTCCAGTTGAAATCTTACGCTTGTAGTGTGAACAGAAAGCTGTTCGGACTACGGAAAGAAATCCAGTGTAATAATGTACATTGAAGCAAGAGAGGATGATCTAAGAGAACACATCCCCCATACATGGGCCTCTTCCAATGATAATTTTTTCAATCTAATTTTAGCGCGTGGTCATACTGCGCGGCTATTTTAAGGAAGACACCTGATTGGTCAGTTCGGGATGACGAAACACACTGAGAAACGCGATCACATCTTTAAATTTCGATTTACGATTTCAGTAGATGGACGTCAACACGACGGCGAGAAAATTCTTCGCAATGACATCTGATCCTCTGATCATTGGCCGCGCGACCATGGGGACGAGAACTAAAATAACTTTCACAGTGTGGCGCGAAGCTTAAAATAGATTGAAAAAACTATCATGGGGCACGGGGATGTGTTCTCTTTGATCATCCTCTCTTGATTTAAGCTATACTCACTGTAAACTCCAAACGTATTTACATGCTTATTCACAAGAACATATCGTAGAATTGTGAAAGTAGAGATCTAGAGGCCATTAGCAGTCCAGTCGTTACCAGTGTGGGTCGGTATTACTTTCGGGTAGTAAAATTGTTGCTATACACTTGATGACAGTTTAGGATGGACATTTTATTATTTATTTTTTGAGGGGAAGGGGGGGGGGGGGGGTGGGAAATTACCAAAAAAATTCCTGCACAGCAAAAGTAGAAACAAAAAATCGTGCTGAGCGAGTTCACTCACTCACTCACAAGCAAAAGGTGAAAAAAATTATTGCACAAACTCAAGACGGAAAAAAAAATCGAGCTCAGAAAAATTGCCCACCCCCCCCCCCCCCCCCCCAAAAAAAGGTCCACCCTTAAAGGCATTTTATTGGTAAATTGAAACAGAACTGAAAGTGGAATACTTCGGAAAGGGAATACTTCTGGAAAGGCAAGGAAAAGCAAAGCAGAATAAGGCAGGTGAAGGTAAGGGTGATGAGCATAACACGTGAAAGTAATAAAGTCTCGTTAGTTCAAGTGCATCGTTACTGTCGGGGTTTCTTCTGGAAATCCGTAGTTACCAAAATAGTCCAAATTATAAGCTGGTTTCTACTTACTTACGCAGCTTTATGCGTCACGTTACTTTAGGCTAGAGATTTTACGGTCGCCAAAACAAAATGCTCTTCATTGTGGAGGGAAAAGGGAACACAAAAGAACATCCTCAGCTCAACATTGGAGATAGGATTTAAGAACACATCGACAACAAAAACGTCCAAAAAGACACTACAAGGCGCCATTAACAAATTGATTATTGTACCCCTTTTCCACTTTCTGGATGCAAATCATAAAACGTGGCTGCGACGTCATCAAAGCCAAGCTTTTGCATGTATCTAGCAAGTTTCTTTTTGTCTTTATCCGTGAAAAGACTATGGAAGCCTTGAACCATGTTCTGGATACTTTCCATCAGAAGGACAGGATATTTCATGTCATTAGATTTAGGGTCACAAGTTCCTAGAATAATAACACAGTGGTAAAAATTCTAGTATCATCATAAGCAACATCGTTAACATCATCACATGGTCATCCTCCACTTTCTAATTTTCTTGCCTACCCGTCCCTGACACTCTGGTTTTAGAAACTGTCGGAGGTACAGAAGGGAGAGTTCAATACTTGATTATGCAAATTATGCAATTTTTCAAAACGTAACCACCGAAAATGGGATCGAAGTAACTGAGATAACACTTTGTCTGCTAGCAACTAACACCAACATCATCAATAACATAACTCATTAAAACACAATATTACTCAAGAAAACGAGAAACAAAACATGGTCGCACATGCGGATGAATCACTAAGTTAGTGATTGAGTTTGTGAGTACTGTAAGTATCAGTAAGAGAAAGAGCGAGTCACTATTAGAAAAGTAATATAAAAGAAGAGTTAAATACTAGAACTGTTGTTTTGTTTTCCATGAAATTTTCGGTGGCCCCTCAGTCCACCTTCATATTATAGGTCGTAATATGACTTAAACTTAATTTACTTCCCAATACAAAACACATATGCATGCAATGGCTAATGTGGGCTAATGGAAGCAATTTACTTTTCACTTACTTGTTTGTTGCCAGGCATCCATGCAACTTTGTGCCTTTTTCATGAGCGCTTGAAGACGAAGTTCCGGAGATTTGCAATCTGATTGAAATTTATCAACCAGCTGCAAAGCAGAATTGTAGTTATCTTTTCTTCAGGTTGTTTTCAATATCCTTAAGAACATGATGCCACTTTTCTTGATATTTTGCCTTCTCTTGCTCTGTGGAGGTTTTGAAAAAAGTAGGTAGGTACAATGTAAATTCCGTTCTAATCAGTAGGAGTATGAACCAGCCCGAAGTGACTACGAATATTTAACAATTATTCTACGAAATCGAGTCGTACATTAAAATAAAGGATAACAATTTATGTTCTTGCGTCTTTGCCAGGTATTACAGGCGCGGATCAAGGGAAAAAACTTGACCGGTTTACTAGAGTCTGAGCGCCGAATCTATGGAAGTCCGGAGGCAAACGTTTTTAGATTTTCACTCCCAAAATTATATTTCCCTCAATTTTGAGTCATTTGGATTAGATTAGCTGGATTTCGTTATCACATGAATGACAAACCTTTGCGTTTTTGTTCATTCTCCTCGATAATTTGCGCTGCCTTCTTGCTCTGTAAAATTAAGTGCAATGTGTGTGAGTAGTCGTTTTACAGAAATTACAGGTGCAAATGTTATGATACAAATTTTGAAAGGGAAATACTTACGCAATAAAGTGCGCTATAAGGGTTAGAACTATGTTCATGTCCAAGTTAAAGAAGCTAAGTCATTTTTGGGGTGAATAAAAATTATTTTCAAATTGAAGGAAACCTCAAAATAACAGTTTACTATTAAAGGTAGGGAAACACCAAAGATTTAACAAGCAACCAAAAAAGAACAAGGATGGTAAAGGATGGAGAAGATTAAGGCGGATTACAAATTAAAGCCTCGTTGTCAAGCCGAGGTGACTAACCATCTTTCCTTCCTTGTTTTTTCCTTTTTTCTTCTTGGCCCCAGTCTCCGTGACGGTGATAATTTTTGCTCGGTCATTGCCACCAACAAGTGAGTTACCATAGCTTCTATGCCAGCGATTTAATTGCTGCTTTCGTTTAAAAAACCAGAATCTTTTACTTGGATCGTCCGGAGGCTTATCTGAATCTGACAGAAATAAACGAGAATATTTAAGATGGTCCATCTAACCTCGATCAGCACCAGAACAATAGCCGGTGTAATTGTTGAACTATTGTTCTGGCGCTGAGGTAAGACGAGACATTTTAAATTCAGATTTTGGTTTTTACGGAGTTTGCACACTATCAAGTGTAAGCCTTGTCAGTGTTGACTAGGGGGTAGTGGTATACCAATATACCTTTACATTACCCTACCCAATATACCCAAACTTAGAACAACACATATACTGACTCTATACCCAATTAAAAAAGAACCTGTATACCGTATAACCCAAACCCCTAGCTGACCCTGACTTGTCATTCAAGTTCTTACCTTTCTTAGTTCTGTCATGATCATCCGAAAGAGGCTTAAGAGAATGCCAGTGATAAATTTCATCAAATTCCCGACCAATGTTGAATACCTCGTCTTCATTCTCGTCTCTGCAGAAAGAACAACACATGAACAAGCTTTCCATAGCTATAGCAAGTATCGCTTTGCTATATATCGACCGTGCATAATAGACCACACTAGTTTAAAAGTCGTCAATATATGTCACAAAACGTCGTGATTTAGACTTACCCAGCCATGGCATTAATTTTTGACCGAATGTCCCCAGCATACTCATTCACAAGAACGTTTTCCACATCGAGGAGACGCATAGGCTTCAGGCAGGAGTCAGGTTTAGAAGTTCCTTCTGAAACGAAGAGATCGCATGATAATCGTATATAGCCTAAAGCCCAGGCCAAACGCGAGGATCAGTGTTGGCTCTCGTGTCTTAATTGCCCACGAACAACACAACATAATAACCCCGGCCAGCGCTCGAACCCGGATCGCTCAATCCGGATCGGAGTCCAACACGCTGACAAAAAGCTTCCATAAATTGTTTCTCACCGTCTAATCCTTGAACGCTTGTCACATTATCGACAAAGAAGGGGAAAAATTGAGATTCAAGGGAATCAGATTGGTGCGAGCTGTTCACAGCAGCAACAACTTTTCCCCATGTAGCCTCTGTTTCCTTGATCACATCCTCTGGCAAATTGAGACCTGTAGCGAAACAAAACAAATGTTAATTATGTTAACCACCTATTTCAGGTAAATTGTTACACGGCCCTCGTCTGGGCCGGTTGCATAAAACGTCCGTAACACTTACGGGTATACACTTAGGTGTACTCGTAACGGAGTGGCATCAAATCAATTAAGTGGTCCACTTACGGAGTACACCTAAGTGGCTGCACTTACAATTTTCGTATTAAGTGTCCTTTATGCAACAGAAATTGAGGGTGTTGCATACAACTTTTTTGACGTGAAAAATAGCACGTAAGTTTACGGGTTTCTGAGAGGCGAAAGGGATTTTTTAATACTTATAATGCGCTTTGTGACCCACTGTTTCGCGTTTATCGAAAGTACACAATACAAAAAATAACTAACTAATTCAGGCTTTCCAGTGAGAGTTTGCCGTGCTGTCAATCAAACCGATTATCCATCATCAATTATTACTAATATTCCCTTCAATAAAAATAAGTATAGTCTATATCATAACAAACCTTCAAATCCGCCCATGGACCTTTGTTCCAAGACAAAGAAGAAGAGAGTATGGACAAGACGTCCGTCCATTATGTCTGCCACTGAAGACATGTCTAATAAATTGTCAGCACTCGAGTCGTGTATCGACTTTAAAATCTCCCACAAGCTTGTATGAATCTGTTAGACGCGAGTAAAAGCAAACGAAGTTTTCAGATATACGTATACTCCCAAATTTCGTCTCCTACACTGATAAAAATAAGGAAACTGAACCCAGGAAAACGTAAAATGAATTCAGTAGTTGTTTTTGGTAATACTGGGGATCTAAGCAGCTAACATTTCGAAAGTACATGCAGTTGAACCTCTCTACAAGGGCCACCCTGGGGCAGGATCAACTGGCCGTTGTGCAGAGGTGGCCGTGTATTGGCGCACAGTTTGGACGAAACATTCTGGCAGTTATAGAGAGGTGCTCGTTAGTGCATGATGGTGAGGTTCGACTGCACTTCTTTCAGGTTGTATTTTGTTTTCTGGAGAGGCGAAAAGGGTTGGGCGTGGGGGGGGGGGACAAAGGGGTGCTAGATGTCATATTTCGCATGAGCGATTTTACAGCTACTTATTCCATATGGCTAGCCCCATAGTTATTTTAATTTTTAAAAAACATTTTGTAACGTGTGAATCTGCCGTTCAACTATTGTTGTAGCGGACGTTTACTGCATCTGCTAACAACTGAAAAAGTAGATTCCAGAGACTCGGATCTGAATTATACCGCTAGTTGAACTGTTCTCTTATAGATTCACTGACCTCGTCGAAGGGATAAACTTTACCATCCTTCGCGTTACAGAATTGATCCAACAAGCTGCTGTTTATGGCCTGCGCTCTGTACTTCAACGGCAGTTTATTAAGCAGTACAGTGTGAAGTAGAAAAAGCTTCATTCTGTCTTCTGCATTTTTCACTGTTTCCTATCAGTAAAGTGTAAAAAATATATAGAGAAGTCAGACACATTTGGCTACATCTTCCTTAATTAAGAAAATAGGTAAAGTACGTTTTCATGAGCCTAGTGGCCAAAAACTGCCGGAGCTTATCCCGGTTTCTGTAGCATTAAGCGACTAGTAGTATTGCTACTCCCCTGGATGGGATGCTAGTCCATCGCAGGAGTTACGTACCCCCCAGCATTTTGTCGCCGATACCCAGTTATACTCCTGGGTAGAGGTCAGAGTTAAGTGTACTGTCTTGCCCAAGAACACAAATGACAGTGACCCCGACCAGGGCTGCTCTATCCGGAGTCCAAGGTGCTAACCGTTAGACCACCGCGGCTCACACACTACATTGGTACATTAAGAAACATATTTACATTTACGTACCTTACTGGTGTTAGGTTCGTTGAGGAGTTTACACAGTATTTGTGCACAAGCGAGGACGGTGGCCAGTTCACGACAGCCGCCTTGTGGCGGAGACTGAAGCGCAGATTGAACTTCAACTTTAACATCAATCTATAATACGGCAGAAATGTATAGTAAAAATAAAAAGTATGCAAGTTTCGCCTTTTGATGATAAGCATCGTGATATAAGGTATAGTGAAATTTCACAGTGTTCACTCTGTTCACTGACAAACATGTACTGAAATGTAATTCACACCTCGCTTTGTGATGAAGCTCCAGAACATTCGAGGTTTTTCCGAGATGCTTGATAACGCCAATAGTATCTCATCAGAAATTGCCTCGTTTTACAGACTGGATTCTTAACCTAGAAAAGCAAAGTAATGATGCAAGCTCAGTTCTGAGCGATTTGCTGTCTCAGGGCCGTGCTGGGAAAATATCGCCCGAGGTCTTTCTGGCACGGACCGCGGCGTACGGAGCGAAGCGAGGTCCGTACAAGAAAGACCGAGGCCGATACTTATTAGTTATATAATATTAACAATTATTCGTCGAAGGCGAAGGAATATTGGTGAATATTCCCGAGACGAAGTCGAGGGGAATATTCACCAATATTCACGAGCCTGAGGCGAATAAATGTTTTATAATATATACAATTACAGGGAAAATGTCGAATTTCTCCGAGGAAACTGGAAAAATACGAAAATGTTCCGCCATTTTTCCGAGACAAAAAATTTGAACTTCGCGGCATTTCCAAATAAGGTAGAGAGGGTATAATGCCTCTGAGACCATGATTAGGGAACCAATCAAATGCTTGAAAATGCATTATCCCATGGTTAGTATGATTTCCTATACTTATTCTCTCTTATTTTCGCGAGTATGAAAAAAGCGTAAAAATATAGGGGATATTTACATAAAATGTAAGTCCTTTGAGCCCTTCTTTTCTCTGAGATCGCGAAATTCAAATAAAACCTTGCGAAATACGAGTCTGCATGCAATCTGAAATTAAGTCACCTTAAGTACGCGCGAAAAGTGAATATCAAGATAAATAAGCTTAATTATAATGTTTCCATTACCATTCTAAAGAATGTCCTATGATCTGACCCGGACTCCATGTAAAATCCTATCACTTTTGTCGCAGTCATCTCTATACCCGAAATAAAGACACAACTTAATCCCTGTCCAAGAGAATGCAACAGAAGACTACGGAAGAAAAACTCCAACTCTGCCTTTTCAGTCGCTCTAGTGGTTTTCCAAGGAATGTTTTCCGCGTCAGTTAGCAGCAGAAATGCGGGGATTTTGTCATCGATGTAATCTTCCCATTGTTTTCCCAGAAATTGTCGATCGAAGTGACAACAGTGAAAGATGTGTTATATTGAAGATGAAGAATAAGAGCTTGGCGAGCTAACAGCATGGATGGATGACTCTTCCAGATAATCTCCATTTCTTTAAAGAAGACGATGTGGAAAACGCCACCTATATTGAAAAGGAAACAACGTTAACTTGTCAGACGATTGAGGTGCAGATCACTAACATTAGGGAGTTTAAGCAACCACGCTGGCAACGCTAACGACAATGTCGATTTCGCGAGGATTTCGCGAATCTCTAGAACCATTCAGTTTGTCTATTGGTCTCTGGCTGAATATATGTAAAGACTCGATAAAAACGCGAGATGAAAAATTCACGCCGTCGTGGTTCTCCAAAAACCCAGAATTTGATCATTTCACTTGCTGAGGCCGGCTAAGAAATGTACCAAGCTTTATAAAGCACGTGCAGGGACAAATGTACTGCCAATCAAACCTTTTATTTCAGTAGTGACGTTTCTATCTCGTTGCCGTTGTAGTTTGCTTTTAAAAACTCCCTAATAAAAGCGCTTAATTTCTATCGAGTTTTCATTTAAAATGACCAATAACCTTGCTAGTTTCACTCCGCACCATTCCATCACGCAATTTCTTTTCTGTTGGCCACAGAATTGCGCGCGGCTCATCAGATTCACGTTTAGGCTATTTTTAGACTATTTTCCCGCGAAACCAGCAGCTAATCACGCATCATGCCCGACAAATATGGACAGCGAACGCGCTAGCTCGACAATTTTTGTTCAACGCGGTTTGTCCGTCGATACAGTGAAATTTGAAAAAGATGGCTAAAATCATTTAGTAAAAAAACCTTGGCCCTTCCAAATCAAACAAAAGTTAATTCTACTGAATAATGCACGAAATATTTAATGGGAAATGCCTGTAAATGTACAACTAATGCGATCGAACGAGCACTAAAAGCACTAAAAGCCAGGCAGCCTGAAATAATTTAAGGGAAGATCAGAAAACCGCGGACACAATTAATTCGTCCAAAGAATAAAAACCTGTTTACAACACAAGTTTAAGCTTAGCCTATTCAGTATTGTTACCTTCTATTTCGAAGAGGCTTGTCAATTCCAGCTGAATTAAGTTTTTAAAATCATAAAATCAACACAATAAATATCGGATACGAAGCATTAATACGGCAGTTCGTCAAGCGTTAGTGACGGTACAATCAAAGATCACTTCACAGTGAAATTCTCTTCGAAGATCACTCCGTCTCTTTCTCCCCATCAATTTAGATATTGAGGGTTTCCTTTGTTCTTTCACTTCAGTCAACTTGATTTTACTCAGTTCGTTTTAAGTTTAAGCTTAATTCTGTAGCGCAATTCTTCCATTCAGCTGTCCATTCAACTTGTAAAATGAATAGTATAATGTTGAGCTCCATAATTATTTCGGATCTTCCCATGTTAAGCTAAACCATCTGCACAATTTTCCAGAATATACGAAACTTTGGAGAGATTGAGCGAAGATTAATCCGCCGAAGAAAACTTTGTCTTGCTCCTTTTTCATTCAACTTGTCAACTGAACACCGCGCCGTTTTGCCGCCGTTTTCACAACACAAATCATGCTTCATTTAGATTGAACTGAAAAATCACTCAGTCGATTTATAGTTTTACAAAAAGTAATACCGAAGTGCTGTGACGCTTTTCGCATTTTATTTTTTCGCTTTTCTTTGGCCAAAGTTTCTGCCTTTGCGTAGCACGCGCATTAAAAATGGTTCAACGTGATTGGCTACTGGTTCGCGGGAAAATGGTCTAAAAATAGCTTAAACGTGAATCTGATGGGACAAGACCCAATACCAGAGATGGAAACCTCTAGTTATAGACCTCTGGTGTAACTCATTACTAACCTTTATTAGTAAAGTATTGTAAAAAGCGTTCCAGTAGATACGTGAGATGCAGAAACTGTCCGCCATGACTCCAATCCAGGCTCTTCTCTCCAAGAAGTTCCAAAAGCAAAGAGTCGCCATCGATCAGGAAAATCTCCGCGTCTACAAAGTCCGTCAGGATATTGATATGTCTGTCAGATGAAAAGTAATGGTGAAAACGTTTAAAAAAAGCTCTCCAAGAAAATTATACATTTCTTATACCTGATGCACCAGCTGGACTGGATTTACTGGATTTAAAGGTTAAAGTTGATGTAGGGTTAACACGAACTATAGTCATATAGTAGTCAATTGCAAAATGAATGAATAAACTCAAATACGTTTACACTAAGATATGGTATGCAAGGATTTTACAATCGAATTTCATATGTTTGTGATTCGTTCAACCAGAATTCTCAAGCTCAGAGTGCGATTACTAGTGTAGTTAGCGTATAATAAGATACAGTTAGAAGAACAAGTAATCGATATCAAACCGATTTATTTAAAACCGATGTAGATTTAAAATGTAAAAAACTTGTTTCAAAATAGTATGTACAAGAAGGTTTCACCTGTTCATGCGTTCAAAGGATTCCCCTGAGAGGTATCGATTTTGATAAGTATATGTAGCTCTGGAAGTCCTTTCCCGATCCTGGCATTTAACGCTCCATCAAGTACCTTTACCGACAGGTATGAAGAAAATCATACTTACAATGGCGTCACTTCTTGCCCATAGAAATATTCATTGACACAACGCAGGTACTTTCGAATGTACTTGGTTATATCAAGCCGAGGTTTTTTAGTATTTTCATCGTCTTTGCCACCCTCCTCCTTCGGCTCCTCTGGCTCTGCAATAATAAAATAAAGTCAGTATTAGTCTGAAATGTCAGCCATCTTCTCGCCGAGGGGCCTGACGAAGGGGTAGGGGTTGGGGTAGGGGTTAGGGCGAGGAGAAGGCCAACAGTTCAGACTAAGTAAATATGTTACGTGTAAACGTTTTCTATTAAGCTCCAAGAAATCCATCACGTAAATTAAAAGTTCCTTCAAGTAAGGATGGCAAATAAAACTGTTTTAAAATTTCGTACGTTGTTCGAATATTATGAAATGGGGCCTGCATACCCGTGTTTGCAAAATGATAGTTACTTGCACTGAATTACATAAAGTTATCTGATGCTCAAGAGATAAATCAGTAAAAGCATATAACGTTTTTGGACGCACAAGAGTCTACAAGAAGCTAAAATTGTACATGGCGAAACACCTTTCTTTATAGTACTGTAGGTGTCTGATTTAAAGGTGGTCATTTAGATTTAGAAAGTCAGACCATTCAGAAGCTTGCATGGTGCGGATTTGTGAAAGCTCTCGCGTGATTTACGGAAACATAATTCATGATCTTTAAAATGCCTGTGTTTGAGCTGAAAGGCCTCTGAATAAGTAATTTGGATGTCATGTCATGTTATTATGTCATGTTTCTTTTTTCCCGCAATATAACTTACGTTCTTCCAAGAATTCAGTCTCTTGTTCCTTTAAGAGGTCTTCCTCGTCATTAGTCCCCTCTCCGTCAACTTCATCTTCATCTTCTTTTGACAGAGAAATTTAAGGCACAATGAATACAGTGTATAGTGTTTGAGTACTTAAACTGTCTGAGATACAGATTGAATATTTTCTATGCTAATGTCAATCCGTATCTCAGTTTATACCTTATACTTAAAGTTAATTATCAACTTAAAGTTCAAGGTAAATTAACCGTCGCAGCGAATTGCATAATTTGTGACAAATATATTAGACAACTGTGTTGCAATAAAGTTGCGCCGTTGCGAGACAAGAGAAGCTAAAGGAATCAAGTCATCCTGAATTGCTTCTGAACATTTTAGCAAAGTTCCCTACCATAATCTGAAACATCATCATCATCCTCATCATCTTCTGAGTCAAACAGTGAAATATCAGAATCGCTATCAGATGAGGACTGGTAATCTTCACCTCCTTCGGCCATAATCTGAATCGGAAAAAAATGTAACAATATTGAACAGTTATCCTGAAAAATCCGATTTCGCCTGATAGTTAGCCCGACGGTGAGGCCTGTGGGGCCGGGTGGGCTGAATTAGACAATATTTTTTTTAATTGAAAGGGAGGAGAGTTATTTATAGTTGGAAAAAATGTGATCTGCTAGCTCGTTACTGAAAATCACAGTACTTTTAATATTTTTGACAACGAAAACTGACTGAATATTAAGTAACAAGAGAGTTAACAAGCGGCCGATATCACCTTGAGGGGGGGGGGGGGAACAACAATCCACCTCTCCTCCCCATCAGTCACTGGACTCTGAGGTGCACCCCCCAAATTAGAGTCAACATACGAACCTGCGTGACGAAAAACGTGACTGCGTGATGCAATATTAATATTAAACTCACTGCGTAGAAACTGTAATATCTAACCAAATGTCGTCAACTAAAAGCCAAATAAACATTTGAACACCTACCTTTACCAAGAATAGATGTCTTAACACCCACTAATAAAGTCTTCTTTCAAAACCTATACAGGATAATACGCACTTTTACAATTCTGCCCGCGCTATGAACGCTAGATACGAAGAGCGAATTAATGGTGTCTCTCTATTACAAGCTATTACATCATGCGTATACTGGGCTGTCATGTTTACTATGTAATGGAAAACCCCCTAGAATATGATAGCAGATGACTGTTACATGTTATGTTCCCCTGTTTCGTTAAATATTTCGCTTGTTTCTTTATAAAGAACATGAAAAGAGCACCGTACACGATACGAAAATCGAAATTTTCTCTAAAAGAAGGAAGAAATTATCCAGAAAGCTTGTGGAAGAGAAATTCTCTAGTGGCTAATTTTAGACAATGCAATGCAATGTCAACTGGGGCAAGTGCAGTGACTACGAAAAAACAAGGAGTCACGCCAGTCTCGCTAAAGTCCGCAGTTTGCGTGAAACCGGAAGCCGATTCCCCGCTGGGATCGAATAACGCGCAAAGGTCACACCGCCAAATTTAGCTCATTTTGCAACAACACTGCTGTTCACTGCTGTGGGACATTTGTCTTTGCTTTTTTCAATGCGATTCCTGTAATAAACTCAATACATGTACGCTGATAAACTTCAGGAAATATTTCAGCTCGTACAGCCTTGGGAAACGATGTCTGTAACCAAACAGACGGGCACGGCCGAGTGAGTCGGCGGTCCGGGGTTAGCCTGCGAGCAGGCTCACAACAAGGGTTATTTTCCCCTGTCTAATGAAATATTTCGCTTGTTTCTTTACATGAAAAGAGCACTTACACTCGACACGAAACTCGAAATTTTCTCTGAAAATAGAAATATATCACTAAATGCCAGGAAATATATCGCTAAATGCCGTAAGTCAACTACAGAAAAATAAACATTTGAAAACATACCTTAATCAAGAGATACCCTTCATATTCTCTTGCTTAATCTTAATACCACTAATCACATTTTGAAAAACTATATATACAGGCTGAAAACCACGAAGTACCGTAACTTCGAACAGGAAATAAGAAATCCTAATGTGTATTGTGTCATGATCACAGCACCGTGTCTCGATTGCATCATTCTTATACTGCGCTCGTATGGTAGTAAGTCATGTTATTATACGACGTGACGTTTTAGAGTGCGAATACGCACAAACAGGAGAGCAGATATGAGACCGTATTACACGGGTCTCAGTCCCTCTGACCGCGCGCTACGGAAAACACTGTTGAAAGCCTATATTTTAGGAAAGATATTATGTCGTATAATAAACAATTTATTCAGCGGAACGTTGTGTAATACGGCTGGGTATTTTTACTCGTCAGTGTTTATTTTTTCGAGCCTTTACTAACTCGTAAAAATACCCAGCCGTATTACACAACTTTCCGCTGAATAACCTCTTTGTATACAAGGGAACGATTTCACCACGAGGGGAGAAACAACATTACACCCCTCCTACCCTTCGGTCCGTGTCTACTCAGCAAATAAACATTTGAACACCTACCTTTACCAAGAATAGTTGTCTTAACACCTACTAATAAAGTCTGCTTTAAAACTTATAAAGCATAATACGCACTGCAATATTTTCGCATAAGTAGAAACTGTAACTGATCTAACCGAATGCCGTCAACTAAAGATAGATATGAAACAGAAATTCTCGAGTGGCTAATTCTAGACAATTGCGTCATGTTCTCAAAAGATCAGACATGCGTTTTTCCTCGTACATAAATTGTGGATGACATACTGCGTAATTGTATAAAGAAAAACTGTTATTTTTCCTTGTCTAATTAAATATTTCGCTTGTTTCTTTACATGAAAAGAGCACTTACACGACACGAAAATCGAAATTTCCTCTGAAAATAGGAAGAACTTTAGATTTTTTCTCTGAAAATAGGACGAAATTCTGCTGTAATATTTTGGCTACTTGTAACTTAGTAGAAACTGTAATGTCATCAACTAAAGGTCGATATGGAAGAGAAATTCTCTGGTGGCTAATTTTCTATACAATGTCAATCATGTTCACCATGTAATAATCACAAGGGTTGCATCATACCCTGTTGTTGTTTTGGCTAGCTTAGTTTAGCTTTTTGAGTAGAAACTGTAATATCTAACCAAATGCCGCCAACTAAAGCAAAATAAACATTTGAAAACCCAAAACAAAACAGAAATCCTATATTGTGGTCGAGGTGCATGTAATAGGTTTTTTTAACACAAATTATCTGGTGGCTATTAAAACTTTTAGCCACTGACGCAACGTTGCATAACAACGGAAAATCATTTTCCGAGGTATCAAAGCACACCTTGTGATGTGTCATGTTCCTTTGCTGTTACTTCATCACTTAGTAACGCTAAAAATGGTTAATGCGCATATATATCTGTCTAAATTTTACAAAACGTACCTGAAGGAAATGGCTAAATTTATTCAATTTACAAAGGTTTTATGGGCGGCAGTAGGGGGGGAGGTTATTCGCCCTAGTTGGCATCACATCTGCCTGCTAATGTTTCAATCATCTTTTTCAGTAATGGTTTAGTACACACACACACCACTCCTCCCCCCCACCCACCCACCCCTGGTGTTAAGTTTCCCTTAGCTTAGTGTCCACGCCCAATATTGATTTACTCTCTCGGCCCCATTCTTCTCCGATAGGAACGAAGGTAAACGGCTGTTGATTTGAATCTCAGTAGCGCGCGCGGATTCGGAGAAGCGAGCCGATTTGTAGCTTTCTGTATTGCTGTCTAAAAAAAGTGCACTGGAGGACATCATTAAGTCCAGAGAAGGTGGAAGTCTTACGATTAGCTGGTTATGCGTCGGCTATTATCCTACCTCAAACGAATCCTTCACGGGTTGACAATTACTTGGTTGTTTGAGGTAAACGATAATGCGGGCTTTTTTTAGACAGCAGAAGACTTTAGCCACATCAATTAGGGCTCGGATATGGAATTAAGCGGACATTTCTAGGCGTTCCTAACGTGATTTGGTTTGAAATGTTCTGTGGCTAAAGTCTTATAAAAAATCTGTTGATATAACGGAAGGCTGGCTTCCCCTTTTCACGGGTGCTTTGCACATCCGGGGTATTGGTTAAAATGGCGTACAAACAGCAAAGTTCGCAGCCGCGAAGAATGGCTTCAAGTTGACTTCAAGCGCTCATGTGAGTAAAAAATTTTCGTTTGATGAGTTTTAGCTGTTCACGTGTGGTAGATATTTCTGTGATTTGTCGGTGCTAAGCTATTTGATAGCGTGGGTTCCGGTGTTTTGAAATTGACATTAGCCATATGACGTATCGAACACTCTCTCAGTCTCTCTGCTACATATTTAAAATGAGTCAGTGTTGCTTTTAATCCTGAATGTTTAGGAATTAATTATTCGTCCATGTGTAAGGTTCTTTTCCAGTTCATTTGAGGCGATGTATCGCTTTAGAAAGCTTCAAGTCAGCTCTCCGAATTACAGTTTTGGTTTGATTTCCTTGGTATCACATTTCATGTTGCAAGCATTTTAATTAAATTGTAGAACTCACGATTCAATAACAATGCCGTAAATTTAGTATGCTTGGTCTAAAAAGACATCACGATAGAGTAATTTCACGTTATTTGACCTCTTATTAGCCGCTATTAAAAGCTCTGTTTGCATGAAATCTATAGTTTTGTATGAAATTTCGGGAGGTACGTTTTATCAAATTTAGACAGATATCTTTCAACACTTACTACTACGAGCGCGGTCACAAAGTTACTACGGAAAAAAAAAGTCCATTCCTTGAAGCGGCCGCCCATGGGCGTCGCCCGGGCCGCCCTATGGGCGTCGGCCTTAAAAATGAGATTCAACTATGAAAACTGGTCATTTACGTACAGACTGAGATAAGCTTCTCTATATAGTCATCTCTTAATTTTCAGTCCACAATGGGCCATGATCAAAATTCTGACTGTTGAAAACTAGAGAAATGTAACTGCATGTTACTGGGAGCGTGTTTGTCTGAGTAATAATTCGGCCTTTCACAGATAAGAGAATGTGTACCGTATTTTGAGGTCAGTTTGTCAAACAAAAAACAGACCTTATAGACCTTATTCATAAATGGCGGTGGATTAATTATTCTTTTATATTCATGCTAATCAGCCACCCTAGCCTCGTTAGTATGTGCAAAATTCAAAAGATTTTTTACTCTAAAATGAGGCTAGGGAGGCTGATTAGCATGAATATAAAAGAATAATTAATCCACCGCCATTTATGAATAAGGTCTATACGTATTATATTTATTCTTTATCTGCATTTCACATATATCAATTTTTATGTACATTGTCACGAATGCCACCTTACCGCTCGTCATATAGCGATAGAGTAAAAAAAAAGCGTGACTTTTGGTTCCAAAATAAAACAAAGACAGTAACGCAATATTTTAACCGATAGAGGAAAAAAAAGCGTGATTTTGGTTCCGAAAATAAAACAAAGACAGTAACGCAATATTTTAACCGATAAATAAAATGACACATGCACCGATATCGAACTCAAACATTATTCCCTTTGTCTTTTCTCTTCGCGTTTTTGCGCTATTTAGTCGAGGTACAACTCTGATCTGTTTTCACTGGTCTTCACTATCGTGCTTATAAGCCTTTTATAATTTATAACGTTATAAACTGGGACATATTTATCACACATGTATGATGTAGATTCTGTGCTAAAAATGCCATTAACTTAATCGACAAGGCATGGGCAGGTTACAAATTAATGTAAACCTAACAATTTCTTCTCATCCCAAGTTCACTATTAAAAAAATATGTTACGTGCTGGCATGGTGGGATGCAGGTTTGAACTTATAAACTGATATTCAATATTAATAAAACAAAACACATTTTATAATTAGGTTCCTTCCAAGTCCCTTCCAAAGTGGTCGGCTACTTGTACTACAATTATTTTATAGGGATCGTCTTGAGAAAAGTGAAACTCAAGAAAACGTAGCTTTTAATCAGTTCGTTTAGATTTTCGAACACTTCAAATTTTCTTAGCTTCAAACAAAGCGTTCGTCACGGCCGCCACATGTTGTTTTGATACAACAGTACTAGTTCAGACATATATTTCTTGAATGCTAAACTGATTTAATGTTATTTAAGAATCAGTACTCCTGACGGTAATCACGATGTTGCACCAGTATACTTTTCAGATTTCAAAAGCACAGCAATCGGTAGAAACTAACTGACTAATATAAATTATTAAGCTTTACTTACCTAAAAATCGGTTTTAGCGAAAATCATTACCTTATCGGCTGGACAACTTTTTTCCGGCTTGTGAATACCTAACAAAAGAGAGGACTTTACGTGTAAAGGTAATTCCACGACCGAACATGTCCAATGACTGGGACCACCAGAACAACGACCAACAACGAAAATACCAATTTTATATTGGTTGCTTTCCGAGAAATCGAAAAGCTAAGATTTCCGCGAATCACGACAGAATCGAGTCACGCCTTTAGTCACGCATGCATGATCGTCGACCCAGAATCGTTTTCTCAAGCCTGGTTTCCATATGATCGCAACGATCGCAACGATCGCAGTCGCGTGCGATCGTTGCGATCATATGGAAACCAGGCTTGAGAAAACGATTCTGGGTCGACTTTAAGTCGAAATCATAGGGAATATTATGAATAATCATATTCTGAAGTTTGAAACGATTTGGACAAAACGTCGCCGAGATATTCTACTTGAAAACCGCCTTATTTTTCGCTTCCACAAACGGAAGCGTTCGGGCAAACTTCGGAAAATTGTCGGAAATGGGAAGCTCACTACATATGACGTCACATACACGCGCGAGTCCGCGAGAAGAGCGAGAATTACAAAATTCTGCAGTTTCAAAACATCAACAAGTATGGTGTTTTGTGCTGCTTTTAACTGTAGCAACTGTTCAGAAACGTCACTTAAAAAGTGAATTCACATTCCTATAAACTATTTGCGATTATTCCAACACGTCCAGGAGCCGAATTCGCAGGGACAGAGTTCAAGTCCAGATAGAGAAAGGAAATTTCACCGTCGTGTGTTCACGTTCTCCATAATACCGTGAATGTGGTCATTTGACGTTGTTGTTTTGCAGAGGACGGCAAAGAAATGTACTAAATAGCGCACGTGCGGAGCAATTGTACTACTAATTAAATCTATTGTTTTGTGACGTTCTCGTTTCCGTCGCCGTCGTGGTTGCTTAAGGTCCCTTATCAGGCGTAAGCTTTTTTACATTCCCTAACGACGAGAAGAGATGCAAGGAATGGATGAGATTAATTAATTTGTTGTATTTGAGCATTTTCAAAGGAGATGTCAAGGCTTCATCCATTTTCGTCAATACACTATGGAATAATCTCCGAACAAACCCAGAACACTTGACCCAAGCAAATTACAAGCTTCAAACACGCGCGAAAACACGAGCGAAAACACGCGTGGAAATAAGCTCACCACATATGACGTCACAAAAACAGTAAATTCGTTTCCATTCCAAGCGCGGTCATTCCTGGTTCGTTTTCGTTAAGCCGTCGGAAATTCTCGGAAATTATTGAATTTCGTGCCTTTATAGCGCCACAAATCGCCCCAAACCAGCGTTTGAGGGTTGAGTATGATTGATGCTAGTATAAAGAACAGTTTTCGCGACAAAAGAAAAAAATGCCAAATTTCGTAGCATTTGACCTTTAAGGGTTGTTTGCACATGTTTACACAGCTGCTTGCACTGTCGTTTGCTATGAGAATCGCTATAAAGCAAGTGTTTAAGCGAAACGGGTATCAGACAATGTTATTCTTTTTCATGTCACGAGTGAGTGTTTGTACAATAAAACCACGTGCTGCGATAAAGCACCTGCTGTGAGGTACAACAAAACCTGCACTTATTGAACGCTGTGTAACTTCGTTTGAATAATCGGCCCTTGCATTCTACTCATTGGGTTAAACCAAAAATGCTTATAGAAAAGCCATGTCAGATCAATATCCTGTATCTCTTTTAAGCATAGACACTGTAGAGCACGACCACGACTATTTTAACCCTTTCACGCTCAAGAGTGTCAAAGCTCAAAATTGAAAAAATCTCAAATCTCATTTTGCAAGATATGGAAAACAAGAAGCACCACATGAAAATGGTGCTTTTAAGCTTTCATTTGAATGGTCACACACTAGGGTTTTATTCAAATACGTAAAAGGTAGAGCCTTGATGCTTGCCTCTAGAAGTACGGTCAATTATCGAGGTGGGCCACCAAATCTTCACTTGAGCGGCAAAAAGAGTTCATGAAGGTGTGATTTCAATAGCTAGCGACATAAGCTCAGGAATAGGACAGCATAAGCACATATACAAGCATAAGCATAAGAAGAACGAACACACTCGTTCGTCTCATGTTCTCTTCACTTGGAATCACCACGACTCAGTATTAGCACAGGAGAACTCCTGGGAGAAACTGTCAGTTCGTCTGCATTTTTCCCAGCATAGAGTGTGCTGACCTCCTACGACTCGTTACAATTGCATCGTACTGTCTTCAGTTTTATTGGCCCCAACTAGCCTACACTGACTGAAATGCTTGTAATAAATTGATGTAACGTTTATTTTTATGTCTGAAGTGTTATTTAAACTGTGATTCAACTGTGCGTCTTCAGTTCAATGCAAATCAAGACAGTGACACTATTGTTTACCACGAGTTGAACCCGCCAATTTTCGCACGCTACATCAAACTTAGACCAAGTGCTTCGCACACTAGTATATCAATGAGAATGGAACTGTACGGATGTGAAGGTATTTTATAATTAAGTTTTGATCATACACTGATCATATCATGCAATTATAACGCGCGCTCTGATTGGTCGTGTAGCTATAAGGGAGTAATGTTTCACTTATTTTTAAAGGAGCTACGTTACGGATGGCGCATCTTTAAAAAATTGGCCAATTTTTTCAAGTTCAGCGTTCACAATCCGTCTTAATCTTCTCCATCCTCAACCATCCTTGTTCTTGTTTGGTTTATTATTACCTCTTTGGTGTTTTCTACCTTAGTAAACTGTTATTTTGAGGCTTTCTTCAATTTGAAGGCAATTTTGCACTTCGCAAAAATGACTTATCGTGACATAGGTCCTTTATTAAAGATTAAGGTAAGGGGGCTTTGATTTATTAGGGCATGGGGTCGGAAAAATTGTAGGAGGGGGAGGGGGTTAAGTTGTGTTGGGAAGGTAGGCAGGGGATGTTATCAGATTATAGGAAGTCTTATAGAGAGGGAGTTATCTAAAACTCCAAAAATCACTCCATGTAAACATTATCCTTATGAAGGTGCATGTGATCAATGAAAAGAGAGTATTATTTCAAAAACGAGAGCGAGTGTTTCATTGGGTTTCCAAACACGAGAAAACAGATGAAAGCACGAAGTAGCAGGCTGAGTGCTTTTACTGTTTTTGTGTGTTTGCCGGAAACCCAATGAAACACGAAGCACGAGTTTTTGAAATTACTTCTCCAACAAAGAAGATTTCATCATCTTATCCCTCAAATGCGCATTGCCTATTCAGATAGTCATTTGGCCACTGAATTGGTAGTGATTAGCACCATTTGTTCTAGTTGTGCCTTTTGCCTGCAACCAGGGGGGGCTAGCAGCGAGGCCTGGGACCTAGTATATATGATTGCACATTTTAGAAATTTGGCCGAGCGAGACTAAGTACTGGTTTGTTTAAATAAACATGGCGGACGATGGCTGACATGACGTGCGTTTGTGTTCGTTCAGAAATATTTTGGCGATTCCACGTCCAAACATCTATGGGAACGATTCGGTCGCTGTTTAACTGAACTTTGGTCATTGTGGGACACCATGGATGAAATTCCACAGCAAACTCCCGTAGAGGTACGTTCTCGAATGATTGACAGATTTCTTTACTTGTGCGATCATGTATAGCGGAAAAGCGGCAAGATCAAAGGGCGCTGCCTGCCCCCTGCCTGCAACATTACGTAGACTTTGACAAACAAACCACATTTTAGTAACAAGCGTCCGGTCGAGTATTGCTGGCGCGACCGCTTACTGCTAGTTATTGAGATATCCTTTTTTTATAAAAACACCACTTTTTTCACACACACAAAAAATTAAATTAAATTAAAAAATTAAAATTAAAAAAAATTAAAGAGTATATAAGTTGAGATGATCTCTCCAATGGTGCTTAAATTAGTTTGAGAACAAAAACTGAATTCAAATTTTGAGTGGAAGACCAGTGACAGTCAGTTCGACAATCTCGTACCCAGAGTCCACGGTCTCCTCCGTCAGCGGTTGTTCGTCGCCAGGTGGAACTTTATTCATCCCAGAAATCTGGGATAACTGTGATTCGCTTTGTTCAACTGGTTAGCGGTTACCTTGTTGTGGTGTGGTTCTTGTCACGGCAAGTGGATTATGTCTCTTGAGTGAAGAATTTACGCGCAATCAGAAAGGTAATTGCTTCAATTTTTCGGTGAATTGTAACAACAATTGTAACTGTAATCTAATCTCAAGGAAACTGTCTGCGAAATCAGCTGTACATATTTACGCAAATATATATGCGCCGAGTTGTCGATTCGTCATGTCACGAACGGAATTTTAATCGAACTCAATCGAATTCTCGGCAATCGAGCTCACATTTTTTTCGGGCAATCGAACTTTCTTATTCCGAACTCTCGATTTAATTGGTAAAATAAAACCTGACTTGCAAAACAAAGACCATAGTTAATATTTTCTCGTTCGATTGTGTCAGACTATGCAAATTGCAGTCAACCTCGTGGAAGCAAACAAAGACATGTCTCTTTTTATATAAAATCATTCAAATTTCCACTTTCTTTGTTTCTTTTGTTTTCCTGTTAATGGCGATCACATGCAGAATTAGCCTCCTACGCAGACGCTCTTTGTGCTCGTCCTTCTCATGGACGAATGGACGAATGGACGCTACGGTTGAATGAAAATAATTGCGAATATAAAGATGGAAGTGACAGTTCTGGTGTCAATCTGCATTTTATGCCGACCGGTTGTCGATTTCCTCAAGATCATCAGGGCAGGTTTCGTTCTTCAGATATGTTGAAATTTACGTTCTTAGTAAGCACCCACTATAGGTTCGTTTTTGTCTTCTTCTCGGATTACTGTTTTCCACAACGAATTCACTGGTTAGTAAACTTTCCGTTTATCATAAGAAAATTCACCTGTCTGGTAGTATAAAGAGTATGAATAACTTTATTTAAGTGTCAATGGTATGAATGAATGAATGAATGAATAACTAAAAGTGTCAATGGTATTTAGCTAAATGGTATTTAGCTGGGGACACTATATAGAGCATTCAAGATAAAAAATATATATAAAAATGTACAAATATTATAGTTTTAAGGTATAATAATAGGTAAAATATGAACCAAACGAATCATGCGCACAGCAATACTGAAATTAAATTAAAGTTAAATATTAGCTTTTCAGAATGAAATAGGACCTAGATAAGAATTCTTCTTGAGTCAGAAAGAGTAAGAGTAAATCATGCAATGCCAATGTGACTCGCAGGTCCTCGCAAGCTGGGATGGGGATTACAGTGCGACTACGTACTGTAACCGGGGCCACTTAGACAATGAAAGCCAAATCACATACAATTGCAGAGCAGAATAGAGAATTTCAACTGAATTCCAAGTTGAAAAGTTGTATTGCACTACTGATGTTGTACTGTTAATTTTGTACTGATGTTGTACACTACTGTTTGGCTCGAACACTGACCCAGTGAAGTTGTCATTCTATAGCGTGGTTTGGTTTTCGTTGCCTAAGTAGTAGTCGACGCACTTTAATTATTTAGGCTTTTGAGATCGACTGGAGTTCGTTAGTCTCCTGACATCTGTGTGTACGCCTTTCCTGTTCACGATCTTGTTTTGGACTGTTCAACGAGGGAAGGAGAATCAACAACCGCCGTGTTCGAGTTTTTGCTATCTTATTCCGGATTTCAGTCTTAAAGCCTGTTCTGTCCTTGGTCCAAATGCCCCGCACCGTCTCCAAACTAGTCAACTGCGTCCCGAGGGTCAGTGTCCACTATAACAAGAGTTGACTGTATTTTCGCGTGTTTTTTTTTAGTATACAGTGTTTTTATTTTCGTTTTTTTCGCGCGAATGTTCACGAAAATTAAACGAAAAAAAATTAAATATCGCGTTGTAGAGAAAAGAAACACAAACAGTAAAATCGAATATCGTGATAATTAATTTTTATTCGCCAGTTTTGAACGATTTTTATTAGCGAATTGTAAACCCCGCGTAGGGTATAAGGGACTGTGCAATAATTACCAGGAGCGGGAGTTGGGGGGGGATTGGAAAACCAGAGGGAGGCATAAGTACATATTACAGTGGCGGATATAAGGTGGGGACCGAAAATGCAGGGTACTTATTTTCACCCACAAACCCCTCCCCTAGATCCGCCACTGGTTCCCACTGAAAGGCTTGATGTTCTGTTAGCTGTGACTGAACTGCAAATTCAAATTCAATCCGTTGCAATATGATAGTCTATTATTCTCTATAAGGTTGCAAAAGTTCCTAACAAGCTGTTAACAGTTACGGTATCCCATAAACCCCTAGTTCATAGGCCCTCTGGCTCATAACACATGGCTATGTTGAACATTGCTACGGAGGTAATGTTTGTTCCAGACGCGGATGTACAACAAGTAAACATGTAGTACTACCATTTTCGAGCTACCGTGAAAGGCTAACTTTTTCCCGCGTTTGTTCAAGCGTGAAACATGCCAGTTTGTCTCGACAAACTGTCACGTTTGTCACATGAACCAATCAACTTTTAGACCGTGAAAATGTCACGTTTTGACAGCTCCGCCTTCGTGTTTTCGGTACGTGCAACACAGGTTTAGGAAACGTTGCATCAAGTTTTATTTTGTAATGGTAATTAGCCATGTCGCTCGTTCAAATCAAAGTCGTATATTCTTTTATTCTACCGAAAGGGTTACTCCCATTTTTGTGAGTGAAGAAGAGTTGTTAGAACTAAATTATGAAGCGTTTACAGTCAAACCGGATGTTCTTTTATCAAATGCTCTGTTATCAAAGCGGGATGACTGTTCATCAACAGATTGTGTCAAATTTGCTCCATAGCTCTGGTTGCGATTTACATTCTGACAAGTTCCATTTTTCATTTTCCGCGAAACGGCTTCTTATAAAAGAAGTAATACCATCTGATCTCTGTATCAAAGAGGGGAAAAATAATTTCCAACTAGTCACAAACAGACTACGATAAATTGTCAATAGTGAATTCACATCGCGTAATTGCACTTCCACTGTGCCGATCTATTTCAATGTGATTGAATTTATGGCGTATTGCAAGTTATCGAAACCAAGTATTCTTCAGATATTTAGCAACAAGCGATTCAAACCTAGAAATATTGATATGGTTGAGAATTATAATAATTGTGTTTTCAAAATCCCTTCAATACGATTTGTACAGGGAAATCACCGACAGACCCCGTGTCGCCAGCCGTGTTCTTTCAGACAACTTCTTTCAATTCAACGCATCTATTTCATTCAATAATATTGCACTTATTAAATGTTGTCCGCAAAAGAACATCCGATTTGACTGTAATAATACCTGGAACATTTTCTAGCAAATGTTTACATGAAGGGACAACGCAGCCAGCAACCTGTCAGTCCAAACTGGAAGATCGCGACCGCGGCGAGCAAACTGCTCTTGAATCTCCAATTGCTCCGAGCAAACAGTTAACTGCCAATCACAATGTTGCAATGTGGCGCGCAAAAGAACATTCGGTTCCACTTAAACGCTTCATAATTTAGTTCTAACAACTCTTCTTCACTCACAAAAATGGGAGTGACCCTTTCGGTAGAATAATAAGAATATACGACTTTGATTTGAACGAGCGACATGGCTTACCATTACAAAATAAAACTTGATGCAACGTTTCCTAAACCTGTGTTGCACGTACCGAAAACACGAAGGCGGAGCTTTCAAAACTTGACATTTTCACGGTCTAAACGTTAATTGGTTCATGTGACAAACGTGACAGTTTGTCGAGACAAACTGGCATGTTTCACGCTTGAACAAACGCGGGAAAAAGTTAGCCTTTCACGGTAGCTCGAAAATGGTAGTAGGAGCTCTTCGTTCTGTTATAAGATCTTAATCACCTGATCACAGGTGCGTGTAGAGAAAATGCAGGTTACTTTTATGGTCTTGTATAAAGGTGTGTGTGTACTGTGATGGGGTGGGGGTCATTCATAATTTCTGACTGATCAGAGGGGGGCAATAACTGAATTCACTTTTTTAGGAGGGGGGTATTATCTAATATTTTCCTACATGAAGCCCATTTTGTACCCCCCCCCCCCTCCTGATAATTACTGCGCAGTCCCTAAGAAGTAGGGCTTTCCACAAGTTGCTCGAGATTTCCCAAAAAGTTGCCCGTAATTTCTCACAAAGTTGCTCAAAAGTTGCTCCAAAAATCAAGAAAGTTGCTTTTTTAAATTTTAAAATCTTTTTATTATAAATTTTTATAAAAATTTAAAAAAAAAAAGTTGCTCTTTTTGTGATTTTGTCTATCAAAGTAAAATATGCTAATAAAAGTAACATTTCTAAGCATTTTCATGCAATTTTAATGCAACTCAGGACTCAAATGGGTAGAAATTGCTCAGAATGCAAAAGTTGCTCAAAATACGAAAGTTGCCAAAACGTTGCCGAGCATATTGTGGAAAGCCCTACTAAGAAGGGTCCTACGAAACTTCTCGGTCGGTTTTGTTCAGATATAAATGTGTGTCACGTGATGCTTCTCTCGACAGTTTGGAGTCACTGACGATGCCAAGACACACTAACTGAAACCATTCTTTATTCACAGACGTCTGATATTGGTCATGACATCTTGAGTGCAATCATTTTACGGTGAAACTTCCCACTTGTCAGGAAAAGTGATATTGTATTTTCACTGGTCTGACTAACGAAATGGCCGCCGCCCCTGACCCAGATGACGTTCTTCTTTCAACAACTGGAAAAGACAATTTTCAACGTGTGGCACGACTGTTAATAAGTGGAGGTACCACGCTACTGAGGGAAATGTTTGATCATATTTGTCCACCAAGTGATCTTCCCAGAATATTGAACGATCCTGATACAAAGAAGAAACTCAAATCTGCAAAGCTTACTAAGCCACAGAGGGACTGTCTTTACCCTTCCCAGGGGTGTGCGGAAAGTCAACAGATTTTGACATCACTCTGCTATTCAGATTGCAGAGGACAATATGCAACCTCACCCCTCCCTCCACGGGCTGGGATGATTTACCAACAGGTACAGACCACAGTTTAACTGCAGATTTAGCGAGAATTAAATATTACCGCAATTCAGTGTACGGTCACGTGAACCGAAATATGGAGATAACAGGTGAATGAGTTCAAACGGCTTAGGCAAGAAATCGGCGACGCTCTTGTTAGAATTGCGGGGCAAATCAGCCTGCAAAGAAACAAGAATGGCAGAAGGCCATTGCTAACTGTTTAAAGGATCCTCTTACAGCAGAGGATGGAAGAAATGTACAGGAACTGAAGAAGAAAATTGAAGAGAAATCCCAGTGTTTAGTAGCAGCAGTTCGAGAGGAAGCCCAAACCATCAAAGATCAGTTGAGAGAAGTGCATCAATCCATAGACAGGCTCCGCTCCTCAGCTGGCTGGCCTCAAGCAGCTGGAGGTCAGTAAAAAATGACTTCTCTTTTAATTGCGCGTTTATCACTATTATAATAAATAATAATAAATGTCTTTATTGAATTATATTTACTAATTAAGAAATATATTTGAAAGTTATAATTACTCCTTTAATTCTAACCGTTTCTCTTTTCTAACCGTTTTTGAGCCGTCACACTGTAGAACACGTATATCGTTTTGGTAGTCATGGCTTCGAATCCTGTTGAAGCGTGACATTTTTTTCTGAACTTTGTTTCGTTGCAGTACTTTTCAAGTTTAGTTACTCTTTTACAGCCAGAAGGTCACTTTCAGTCATATGGTATCCATTTTACAGTATGTTATTATGGAGATTAAGCAACCACGACGGCGACGAGAACGTCGCAAAACAATAAGTTTAATTAGTAGCACAATTGTTCTGCATGTGCGTTTTCCATTTTGGTACATTTTTTGCCGTTCTACCTCTGCAAAAACAACAACGTCAAATTACCAAATTCACGGTATTATGGAGAACGTGAGCACATGACGATGATTTTCCTTTCTCTACATATCTGGACTTGAATTCCGTCCCTATACGAATTCAGCCACATTGGACAAATCAGTGGTCGTCGTGGTTGCTTAAGGTCCCTAGCTATATTAGAAATGGTCAGTTACGTTTAATTAAAGGGGACGTATTTTCCAACAGTTCAACTTCATGTTCGGATTGAGTGTGAGGCCATTGCAGAACCTGGTCCGCGAGTTGGAGCTTCAGAGATGCTTGCAGAAGAAGGAGAACCCCAAGAGGTGACCAGGGGCCGGCAGTATTACCTATTGCATCAGGTGAATCACAAGCAGAGGCGACAGGAGGCTTTGGGGTGGCAGATATCAGCAATGATGGCCTTCCCAGCGCACAAAAAGTTTTAAGCTTCATTGCGTTAAATATCTTCCGAACTGTTGATCCATCTAAACCAGAGGAGTTACATGGCTTTCTACAGTTCATGGAAAAGACAAAAAAAGTGCTGATTCTGGATGTTCAGCCCGGAAGTTTAATAATAACAGTGGAATGTAGTTCTCTGGAGATACTTGAAGGATTGTGGGACGCGTACTGTACAGGTCATCTCAATAAAATGGCACAAAAATTCCTTGTCACAGACGCCATTCTGAAGGAGTTTGGCCTCATTGAGGTGAAACTCACAACAACCATTTGGAGGAGGAATATATAGCTTGTCGAGAGTATTTCTTGCAGAGTCCAGGTGAGTATGTCACTTTTAGTATAGAGTGCACTGTTGGAATGGTGTGCCAGACTGCCGTCCGCAATAACACGCTTTAGTAAACATCTACTAGCAATCTGATTGGCTGAGCTACTCGTATACTATAAGCCATTGATATGCAGTGGCTGGAAGTCGTCTTCAAAATAGCGGTTTCGGAGGAGGATTTAGAGTTATTACTAGACAATTGTTTTGATTTTTACTAAAACAGTGACGCGTATGGGCGTCAATGACGCTTAGGGTAGTCAATGAAGCGCAAGGACGTCAATCACGCGCAGGCGCGTCAATGACGCGTAAGGGCGTCAATGACGCGTAGGGGCGTCAATCACGCGCAGGTGCGTCAATCACGCGTAGGGGAGTCAATGACGTGTAGGGCCGTCAATGACGCGTAGGGTCGTTAATGACGCGTAGGGGCGTCAATGACTCGTAGGGGCGTCAATGAAGCGCAGGGGCGTCAATCACGCGCAGCGGAGTCAATGACGCGTAGGGGCGTCAATCACGCGCAGGGGCGTCAATGACAAGTAGGGGCGTCAACGACGCGTAGGGGCGTCAACGACGCGTGGGGGCGTCAATCACGCGCAGGGGCGTCAATCACGCGTAGGGGCGTCAACGACGCGTAGGGGCGTCAACGACGCGTAGGGGCGTCAACGACGCGTAGGGGCGTCAATGACGCGTAGGGGCGTCAATGACGCGTAGGGGCGTGAATCACGTGCAGGGGCGTCAATGACGCGTAGGGGAGTCAGTGACGCGCAGGGGCGTCAATGACGCGTAGCGGAGTCAATGACGCGTAGGGGCGTCAATGACGCGTAGGGTCGTCAATGACGCGTGGGGTCGTCAATGACGCGTAGGGTCGTCAATGACGCGTAGGGTCGTCAATGATGCGTAGGGGCGTCAATGACGCTTAGGGGAGTCAATCAATGACGCGTAGGGGCGTCAATGACGCGTAGGGGCGTCAATGACGCGCAGTGGCGTCAATCACGCGTATGGGCGCCAATGACGCGCAGGGGCGTCAATCACTTGCAGGGGCGTCAATCAAGGGTAGGGGCGTCAATCACGCAGAGGTCGTCAATCACGCCTTGGGGCAGTTCACTGCCCTGTTTTATTTGTGTTTTAACCTAACTGAAACCATAATTGAAGGTTTTACTAGAATTTTGGCCAGTTTTCACGCGTAGGGGCGTCAATGACGCGTAGGCGTATGTGGGCGGATGCCGGCGCATGCGGGCGTATGCGGTCTTAATTCAGTATGAGTGCGGATGTTGACTCCAGTACGCGTGCGTATGTTGACTTTAGTTCGAGCGCTGACTGGGGTCATTTTGTTGTGTTTTTCGGCAAGACAATTTCATCTCACAGCGCCTCTCTCCACCAGGGAGTATAAATGGGTACCGTACAACTCCGGATATTCATACCGCCTCGTCAACATCTTGTGCTAAAATTCTGTCCGCTAAACGAATTACCTAGAATCCCATCCAGGAAGAGTGGCAATAATCCTAGTCGCTTTCACCAGGCTCTGTGAAAACTTTTTATAGTTTATAAACAACGTTACGTTATTATAATTACCGAAATTTCTCTTTTAGCTCTTATCAATGCTCGTTTGACGCACGCCGGTTCCTTATTCCAAACGCATTTCACTTCCGATAAATTTAATAGCATGATTATCAAACGTTAATATGCCAACGTGGCGAAACAGATTTGTTTTCTTTTTTTTTGTTTACCTTATCGAAGATCACATTCTTTGTCCAATCCTGTTTGTGGGGCGAGAGAAAAGTATCTCTAAACACTGAGGAACTGTAAGAAGAATCTGTCGGGAAAAGGAAGACGTCATTATAGCAAAACCGTATTCTCGTTCCCAGATCCTCTGTTTCTTTTGGTCACGTGGTTGGCAAAACGGAGGCTCTGGTGTCAGCCGTTACCGGATGTCCGAAAATTTCGGACACCCACTCATTAATTCGTGTTTCGCATCCATTTTATTATCTGCCAATTTTTTCCTTTCGACCAGGGCTACTCTTTTCTGGCGCCAAGGAAATAAACGTAGAGCTCTGGGAACGAGGATGACAAAACCATGGCCTAACACGGCTTAAAACTGGCCAAACTTAAGCCTGGTTCACACGAGCGACGCAAATGCAAGCGCAAATGCAAGTGCAAATGCAAACGATGTTCACACGTAACGCAAATGCAAATGCAAGTGCAAGAAAAAGGAAAATTTTCCTTTTTTGTTGCACTTGCATTTGCGTTTTCAAAGTTTTCGATGTTCACACGTTCCATCGCTTGCATTTGCACTTGTATTTGCGCTTACATTTGCGTCGCTCGTGTGAATCAGGCTTAAATGTGCTAACCCTGTTTAGAAGGTGTATGACACAGACTAAAAAAAACCAATTAGCTACTTAGACTGACCTGCTTATAAGTAGATTTAGACCTCATTAAATTTTTTTTAAAGCACGGCCTAACTTAGACTTCGTTTAAATAATTCGGTCTTCTAAGTCTCAGACGAAGTCTAAGTGAATTAACGACTAAATTGGGCTTTACGCAACCACGACTAGCAGGTCAGGCTATCCTATAGTAAACTGTATTACTAAAACGTTGGTAAATTGCAGTTTTTCGTAGACTGTGTTTAGCTGTCGTGGTGTTTTTTAGTGTGGCCATTGGTTTTTAAACCAAAACAAATTTAAAAATTCGGTTTAGACCACGACTCTCTTGAACGCTGTCTAAACATGGTATAAATAATCGGCCCTCATGGTCAACTTTAATTATATTGGCTTTTTTTTATTTACCTCACAGCTGCAGGTGCTTTATCGCACCTTTATTTGAGCTCATCTGAGGTCATTACCACGAGCATTCAATAGTCAATTGGCCTCATAGCTGGTTGTTCTATTTTATGCGGCTACACCGTGCTGACGAGACCCAACCAGGTCGAAACAGCTGTCCACGGTTGCATTTTTGGCTTTCAGTTTGGACTCTATCATGTCGTTGTCGCTTTAAGTGTTCTACGTAGTATCAGCCTTGCTCACTTCATTTGAATTTCTATTTCTGGCTGATTTGATCTTTTACATATCCTACGTATACCAGCAGCATTTTCGTTCGCGGTCCTTTACTACTTTATTCGCTTTATCGCAGCACGTGGTTTAATTATACAAACCGGCTCACTCGTGACATTGAGAAAGAAATAAGACTGATATCCGGGGGGGGGGGGGGGGACTTCAATATAAAAGTGGCGGGTGTGATCGTGGTACCTTTTAGGGTTAAAATTCGTGGTTTTGTGACCGCTTAGGGTGTTAAAATCTAAAATGGATGAGAAGAACTAGTTTTGTCTTAGAATTGGTACCTCTTAGGGGTGAAAATAAATTGGAGCGACGCCGACAAAACGAGATTCTGGTACCTTTAAGGGGTTCTTTTCAAAATTTCCGACGATCACCAACGACACTTTTTATATGGGAGTCCCCCCCCCCCCCCCCCCCCCCCCCCGGAGACTGAGATCGGCTCGTTTCGCTGAAATACCACAGGGAACCCTCACATCAGATTGTAAAACAATGTCGTTCCCTAGAGTCCTCGTTACCCTTGTCCAGCGGTGGAGCGGCTAACAAGGATCTCTGGGGGGAAATATTCGGAAACCGTTCGGAAGCTAGTAAAAAATAACAACATTTTTACTAGCTTCCGAACGGTTTCCGAAGATTTCTCGGCTCCAGACCTCGCGCGGTTCAATTTTCGGTTCCAGTCCTCGCACCAGCCGACCGCGTATTTAAAATGGCCGCCACGATCGATCGGTTAGTTAATCTTTTATTCATTTTACAATCCGATGTGAGGGCCCCCTGTGAAATACTTGCTCTGTAGCGATTATATCAAACGACAGTGCAAGCATTCCCTAATCTACGTTTTTACGACTAATTATATATAAATGTTTTATAAGCTGGGCTGATCATGCGTGACAAAGCGTGACTTGATTCTGTCAAGATTCTCGGAAATCTTTTCAGCGATTTCTTGGAAAGCAACCCGATATATAATTTAGTCATTTGTACATGTTCGGTCGTAGAATTATACGCCCAGTCCTTTACACGTAAACTCCTCTCTTTTGTTAGGTATTCACAATAATCCGGCAACAAGTGTAGCAGACAAGAAGGAAATCAAAGGTTATGATACATGTATCACAGCCTCCTTTTCGCCGAAACTGACATTCAGGTAAGCTTAATATTCATATTACAAACCGGCGGCTTCAAATCCTCTTACAGTAGTTTCTATCTATTGCGGTGCTTTTCAAATCTGAAAGTAAAGTACATGGTGTTAAAATGCGATGACCGAGTATATTTTATTAAATCAGTTTAGCATTCAAGAAATACATGTCTGGTATGAACTGTTGAAATTTTATAAACAACAGGTGGTGGCCGCGACGAACGCTTTCTTTGAAGCTAAGAAAACGACTTCTAAGCGTTAAGAAACTTTCATACTAACATTGTCCTTCACTATCGTGCTTATATAAAGCCTTTTGTAGTAATTTTATAAACTGAGAGAGATATATTTTTATTTAAAAATAGTCGAAATTACACTTTGGTTCTGCGCTGAAATGCGGCCATTGATGATCCGTTTATTCAATACCTGCTGTATCGACAAGTCATACAATGTATGTAGGTTAAAGTTAAACAGATGAGATCAGAGTTGCACCTCGACTAAATAGAGTAAAATCCGAAGCGAAAAGACAAAGCGAGTAACGTTTGACTGGTTCGATATCGGTACATGTGCGTATTTAAATATCATTTCCTTTATGGTTAAAATATTGCGTTACTGTTTCTCTTTGATGTGTGACTTACACGAAGAAACGCCCCTTACTAGCTAGAATTCTAGTTTATTATTTATAGAGCGGTCAATTTCTACACGGGGTTCTACAGAAGCCTCCACAAGTTTCTGTCATAGCGCCGGCTATTGCTGCACAAGTTCGGTTGAAGCTCATGACGTTGCTGTGGAAAACAACGTGACAACTCATTGCAAAATTATACTGTTCGTGCGGCTGCCGGCATGGTTCAGGTTTTCGTTTCCCATTCTCGTTTTATCTCGTACATTTCAGGTTTTTGGGTGGCATTTATATTCAGTTTTCGGCAATTTTAGTTTTCTGCGTCTGTGTGACACATTTTCAAGTTTTCCGGTCTTTGTGACAAATCAGTCTGTGTAGTGGTCTGTGTGACAAAACTTTCAGTTTTCAATCTGTGTGACAAACTTTCAGTTTTCCGGCGGTCTGTGTGACAATTTCAGTTTTTGCCATGTGTTTGTGTGGCGAATATAAAAGTTTTCACGACTATGTGCAAATTATTGTGTTACGAGTAGTCTTTCACGTCTCTGTGACGAAGTCTGTGTCACAAGCTTTTATTAGAGTTTTTTGTGTATGTGACGAATTTTAGTTTTTACCACATGTTTGTGTGTCGAATAAATGTGACAAAATTTTAGTTTTTCACATCAAACTATTGTGACATATGTCACGCAACTCGCGGTCAGTCAAAAACAGGCTAATTTTCGAAGAGTTTCTTCTTTTTCCCGTATTTCGCTTTGACCATTATAACTCTGTTACCAATTACTCAGTTTTTATAGCCTAGTATGTCGTGAGTTTAGTACAGATAAGCTATCTCTCAAGACCTTTCGTTTGTGCGACTGGAAGAGGGAAAAGCCCCGCGTGTAGCAGACCCGATCATTTAAACACGTGTTTTACATTTTGTCTATTTTGTTTGTTTCAATTTAGTTTTCGTGGAATACAGATTATATTACATATTATATTTTGAGTTTTGGGGAGAGTTACGTATTTCCCTTATATTTTCTATAAGTGTGGTTTTATCTTTTAAGCTATCCGTAGTGGCCGTCGTAGGGCTCGCTTTAGCCTGCGTGGCAGGCGTAGAAAGGGGAGAGAGGGGAGTTCGGCGAGCGCGAAGCGCGATCTTGGGAGGGAGTACGGGAACGCCTGCAATGACGGTATTGTTTTTCGCCATTCCATACCGTCATTGAAGGCGTTCCCGTACTCCCTCCCACGATGATTGGATAACACACAAAAGGCGCCTACATCACCGAAAATGAAAACTCACGACTTGAAGCCGCAATAAAAGAAGTTTTATTTTTTATTATATATGGATGCAAACGAATTCAAGAAAGCGTTATAAGGGACATCTTTTTTAAAACCTTTTATTGGCGGAAATCATATTTAATGATTTATTAGGACTTATTTTCACCTGAAATTTTTTCTCTCAATTTTTTAAAATAATTTACATTATTAACTAGTTACAATAGTGATCAGGAGCAGAAACCGAAAATAGGGTTACACTCAACCCTCGCCACAGAAAAGGTCTGAAACCTGATTAATGCTAGAACAGGAGCTTTTGAACAATGCCTGGGGCAGTTCGTAGAGTTGAATCGTGGTATCAGTTACGATCGTGTTATATGTGGGCCTGTTTTGTTGCGCAAGATACGATTTAGCATGAAAACGAAGCTAATAAATATATCTACATACACCTGCTTAATTATTGATGATATCAGACAAAAACTACACAGAAGGTCAATGTTTATGTTGAATATTTAAATATTAAATATTAATTTGAAAATTAACTCTGAAAAGCCCTTGGGGAGAGTAATAAAAATATTGTATTGTATTGAATATTAGCACCATATATAGACGCCTAAATATACCACGTGACTCACAGCAGACAAAGTGTGTGGAAAAAATTATGTACGGATTATGCTGGATTCCTCTATCACTATCATATATATGACAAGCGGTAAAGTGGCATTAATTTGTGACAATGTACAAAAAATGATACATGTGAGATGCAGATAAAGAATAAATATATTAAGTATGAGGTTTCTTTTTTCTTTGAGAAACTAATCTCAAATATTGATTCTGAAATACGGGACACGTTCTGATCTGTGAAAGACCAAGTTATTACTCTGAGACAGACAAAGGCGTACATGTAGGAAACGTCTGAAAATGAAATTGCGTCACTAAGGGAGATTGGCAAATGAAAGCTGTTTTACTTAATTCAGTTTTATATATCAACAAATCGAAAGTACAGTGACTTTTAGTAACGAGCTAGCAGATTACATTTGTTCCAACCCTTTCAATATTTGAATACCAACCGTTTGAACAGTTACTATATCTTGCATCTTTAATATAAAATATTGTCTGATTTGTCCACTCGGCCCTACAAGCCTCACCGGCTAACTATCAGGCGATATTCCACTGGATTTTTTAGGATAACTGTTCAATATTCTAATATTGTTACATTTTTCCGATTCAGAATGGCCGAAGGAGGTGAAGGTGAAGATTACCAGTCTTTATCTGAGAGTGATTCTGATGTTTCGCTGTCTGACTCAGATGATGACGATGTTCTAGATTATGGTAGGGAACTTTGCTACGATCCTCAAAAGTAATTCAGGATGATAGGATTTCATAGCTTTTCTCTGAGTATAGCAAATAAATTTGCACACAGGGAGAACAAATGTTATCGGTTAAATTATAGATGAAAGCAGTCCTAAGCGACGTATTTATTTATTTATTTATTTATTTATTTATAAGTTGTCACTTCTGTTTATGCCACAAAAGCAACTGAAACAACACAATCTCGTTCCCAGATCTTTCGAGCCCTCGTTACCCTTTTCCAGTGGCGGAACGGGCAACAAGGACCTCTGGGATAGAGTGATCTGCCTGACTTGCGCAGTAACATCGGAAGTCCAAGAATCTTGGCGTCCGTTAGTTGAAACATGGGGTCGAACACATGCGCAGTAGAGCTGGAAGTCCTAGAATTCGGTCATGGCGGATCGCTTTATCCCAGAGGTCCTTGTTGGCCGCTCCACCGCTGGACAATGGTAACGAGGACTCTGGGAACGAGATTGGTTGAAACATGGAGTCGAACACATGCGCAATAGAACCGGAAGTCCAAGAATACTGTCATGGCAGATCGCTTCCCCCCAGAGGTCCTTGTTGCCCGTTACGCCGCTGGACAAGGGTAACGAGGACTCTGGGTAGGAAGCGAATGCTGCAGATCGAATCCATTTCGACTACATAAACTAGTACAAATGCCCAAAGTGATTAGTTTCTAAAGAAACTCAGCTGTGCTGTGTCGGCGGGCAAATGAAACACTTGATAAAGGTGAATTAACCCGCGCCGTAGTGAATTTGGAAAGCTGACGTTTCGAGCGGTAGCCTTTCGTCGGAGCAAAGAGCACTAGTGCGCGTTGCATACTAGGCAATCTTTCCGTGCAACTTGTCTCGCAATTTTGTTGCCACACAAGTTGAACCAAAAAATTGCCTCAGTGAAACACGCCCTGAAATGAACACGTCTCGCAACGTTTTCATTGCAGCAAGCGTTGCACGAAGTAGAATCAAGTTTTACTTTTCGCAAAAATTGCGGCAACGCTGCAGCGTATTTTTTAGGCGTTGCCCAAGACCGTTCCACTAAGGGTAATTTTCCACTGGCTGAGTGAAACGAAAAAAGTGGAAAATGTTTTTCTCACACATCGATGGGACCTGGGTATAGGTCATGTGACCGGTGAGGCGGGCAGTTGTTTTTGTTGCGTCCGCCATTACTGACCTTCCCACCTACCCACCCAAAGAATTTCAGTAGTATTTTGTTGCATTTTTTAATTTCGGCGTTATACAATGTAACTAATGTACAAAGCTTGTAATTTTGGAAGCTTCCCAGTTTTAGCGTGATATGTGTATAGTTTTTGATTTTACAATAAAGGTCAGGCTTGCGGCGGTCGGCTTGACATGGCTACCAGTGGTGTGTGAGAACAACGTTTCGTGCAACTCGCAACGGCGCAACAAAATTGCGACACTAAAATAATTAACTAAAATAATTGTGCGTCATTTCTCTGTCAAAAGAAAAAGAAGACGAAGATGACGGAGAGGGGACTAATGACGAGGAAGAACTCTTTAAGCAACAAAAGACTGAATTCGTGGATGAACGTAAGTTACATTGCGGGGAAAAGAAACATGACATACCGTAAATCCTCGAATAAGCGCCTCACCTCGAATAAGCGCCCCCCTCCAATACGCCCCCTGCAGTATCCAAATTACTTATTCAGAGGCTTTTCATCTCAAAGACAGGCATTTTTGCAAGATAATATGCTACAGCGAATCACGCGAAAGCTTTCACCAGGTCTAGGCTTACGAATGCATGGTCTTTCTAAATCTAATTTACCACCTTTGTATATCAGACTCGTGCTAAGAAAGGTGTTTCGCCATGCATGATTTTAGCTTCTTGTCGATTCTTGTGCGTCCAAAAAAGGCGATATGATTTGAATCACTCTTGAGAATCAGATGACTTACAGCGCGACTACTCGAAGCGGGCCAGTTTGAAGAAAAGTAACCAATCAAAACGTTAATTGAGAACAAAGGATGGCGACCTTTTTCGTAAACTGACCAATCGCTTTGAAGCATACAGACAATAGTTCTACAACAAAATTTGATTCCTACAAAGTGCGGACCTCTTGGGAAACCTATAAAGTTTTCTTCAAACTGGCCCGCTTCGAGTAGTCACACTGTGATGCAATTGAATTTACTATCATTTTGCAAACACAGGTATGCGGGCCCCTGGCCTTTTCAAAATATTCGAACATCGTATACGGAATTTTGAAACAGGTTCACTTGCTATCCTTACTTGAAGGAACTTTTAATTTACATCATGGATTTCTTGGCGCTATAGAAAAACATATGTACCCCCACATTAACCCCCACCCCTACCCCACCCCTTTGTCAGACCCCTCGGGGACTTTAATAGCGCGAGGAGACGGCTGACATTTCAGACTACATATTTATTCTATAATTGCAGAGCCAGAGGAGCAGAAGGAGGATGGTGTTAAAGACGATGAAAATACTAAAAAACCTCGGCTTAATATAGACAAGTACATTTTTTACGTCAGTGAATATTTCTACGGGCAAAAAGTGAGACCATTGTAAGTATGACTACAACAACAACAAACAACAACTTTATTCATACCTTTCTTTATACCTGTCGGTAAATGCCGGGGGGGGGGGGGGGGGAACTCCCATATAAAAGTGACGGGAGTGAACCCCTAAAAGGTACCAAAATCTATCTTTGGGGGTGTGGCTCGAATATATTTTTTACTCCTAGGGGGTACCAATTCCAAAACCAAAACTTGTTCCTGTCATATTTTTAACAGCGTAATACCCTAAAAGGTACTGGAAAAAGGTACTAACGGTAGTCATTTTAGATTTTAACACACCTTAGCCGTACCAAACCACGAATTTCAACCACTAAAAGGTACCGTACCACGATCACCCCCGTCGCTTTTATATGGAAGCCCCCCCCCCCCCCACACCCGGTGGGCAATGGGTCAGTATTTTGATGGAGCGTTAGAATTAAATGCCAGGTGGATCGAGGGAGGACTCCTGGAGCTACGTATACTTGCCAGAAAAAGAATCGGTACCCCTCAGGGGAAGGTTTTGAACGTATGGATAGGTAAAACCTTCTGGTACATATTATTTTGAAACAAGGTTTTTACATTTTAAACACCTACATCGGTTTTAAATATCGGTTACTTGTTCTTCTAACTGTATCTTATCTATTATACGCTAACTATTAGTAATCGCACACTGAGCTTGAGAATTTTGGTTGAACGAATTTGATTGTAAAATCCTCTCATACCATATTTTAGTGTAAACGTATTTGAGTTATTCATTTTGCAATAAAAACTACCAGTTCGTGTTAACTCCACATCAACTTTAAAGGAGCTACGTCACGGATGGCGCATCTTGAAAAAATTGGCCATTTTTTTTCAAGTTCGCCGTTCGCAATCCGTCTTAATCTTCTGCATCCTCAACCATCCTTGTTCCTGTTTGGTTTCTTATTACCTTTTTAGTGTTTTTCTACCTTAATAAACTATTATTTTGAGGCTTTTTTCAATTTGAAGGTGAGTTTGAATTCTTCAAAAAATGACTTAAAATATCGTGACATAGCTCCTTTAACCTTTAAATCCAGTCCAGCTGGTGCATCAGGTATAAGAAATGTATAATTTTCCGAGAGTTTTTCTTTGAAGCGTTTTCACCATTATTTTTCATCTGACAGACAAATAAACATCCTGACGGACTTTGTAGACGCGGAGATTTTCCTGATCGATGGCGACTCTTTGCTTTTGGAACTTTTTGGAGAGAAGAGCCTGGATTGGAGTCATGGCGGACAGTTTCTTCATCTCACGTATCTACTGGAACGCTTTTTACAATACTTCACTGATAAAGGTTACTAGTAATTAGTTACATACAAAGCTATTTGCAGTTCCAAGCTATATTTCTGTGACCAACGTAACAGAAATAAATTGCGTTATATTAAATTAGCATAGGTAATGTGGTAATGATGGTGCAGAGTGAAAGTTTCACGTCAGACTAGCAAGGTTATTGGTCATTTTAAATGAAAATGCAATAGAAATTAAAGATGATTTACAGTCCGTACTGCGCAATCTCCACCTGTAATCATGATGTTTACATGAGTCTCATACGAAGAATGTTTACTAGCCAAATAAAAATTCTGGGACAAACTTATCTTTTTCTTTAATCTTTAATCAGTTACTCCTAAATTAGCAAAAAGCTGCTAGGAGATATATATACTATGCAAAGAAATATATATACATAAATATAAAACTAGATTGAAGTAAGATTATTAACGCAAGATATCCTTGCTAAACAATAATAACGAGTAGAAGAGCCTCAACGTTATTTCACCTCATCGAACGCAACGACCCGTAATGGCGGACGCAAAAACTTCATGAACGCTATTACCGAAGTGTAACATATCAACAAATTCAAAACAAAAATGAAAACAAACCCTGAGACTGCGCAGTACGGACTGGAAATCATCTTTGAGTACTTTCATTAGGGAGTTTTTTAAAAGCAAACCACAACGGCAACGGCAACGAGAACGTCCCTAAACAAAAGGTTTAATGAGTAGTACAATAGCTCTGCACGTGCGTAATACAGCTTGGTACGTTTAGCCATCCTATGCAAAACAGCATCGTGAAATGACCAAATTCTGTTTTTTTGGGGGGGAAACGTGTTAACCACGACGGCAAATTTTTCATCTTGACGCTGTCTTTACATAGTCAGCCAGAGGATATTTGTGACATTATTAGACAAACTGAATGGTTTGTAGAGATTCGCTAGATCCTTTTAAGTATAGAAATTCATTTTTAAATCGACATTGTCGTTGCCGTTGCCGTCGTGGTTGCTTAAACTCCCTAATGTTAGTGATCTGCACCTCAATGATCTGACCAGTTAACGTTGTTTCCTTTTCAATATAGGTGGTGTTTTCCACATCGTCTTCTTTAAAGAAATGGAGATTATCTGGAAGAGTCATCCATCCATGCTGTTAGCTCGCCAAGCTCTTATTCTTCATCTTCAATATAACACATCTTTCACTGTTATCACTTCGATCGACAATTTCTGGGAAAAGCAATGGAAAGATTACATTGATGACAAAATCCCCGCATTTCTGCTGCTAACTGATGCGGAAAACATTCCTTGGAAAACCACCAGAGCGAAAAAGGCAGGCTTGGAGTTTTTCTTCCATAGTTTTCTGTTGCATTGTCTTGGGCAGGGATTGAATTGTGTGTTTATGTCGGGCATCCAGATGACTGCGACAAAAGTGATGGGATTTTACATGGAGTCTTGGCCGGATCATAAGACATTCTTTACAAAGGTAAGTGACAGTATTATTTACATATTCCAAGTACAGTGGAACCCCGTTAATACGACCACCGTCGGGCCATGAAAATTTGGTCGTATTAACGGGGTGGTCGTATTAACAGGGTAGGGTCAAATTATGGTGTTACACCCTTCTAAATAATGCCATGACAAATATACCTTTAATTCCGCTATAAATTGAACTCGCTAATCACAAACAACTTTGCCGGACAACCTTCAGTAAAATGCGTTATTGTTTGTGAAATTGTGTCTGTTTTCATTCAGCAGTCTCACCAGGCATTTTGACTGGTCGTATTAACGGGGTAATTTTATAAAAAAAATAACGACTGTGGACTCCAAAAGGTGGTCGTTGGTCGTAATAACGGGGTGGTCGGGTTTTCAGATAAAAAAATGAGTGGGCTTTTGTTCGGCCACAAAAAAGTGGTCGTAATAACGGGGTGGTCGTATTAACGGGGTGGTCGTATGGCGGGGTTCCACTGTATTGCTCCCATACCCCTCTTAAGTTCCCTAAGTGACGTGACTTGACTTCGCGTGATAACGTGTGTTCCTGCGCTTGGCACCCATTTTACATGTGCATGTAAATTTTCAACTTTTCCAGTGCATTACATGGTTTAATTTTCCTTCGAGTTGTGATTGGTCCATTTTGCTGTTCACGTTTGTTGTGATTGGTCCGGAGTGTCATTACCTTGATTTTTAATTTGGTTTTACGACAGTCCATTAGAAAAGGACTCATACTATTTTGTAATATAGTGATTATAATAATGAATAATTACTTGCTAAGTTAAACTTTAACTTCACAGCAAATTGCCCAGAACTGAGTGAACTTACATCGTTATTTTGATTTCCTAGCATAAGATTCCAGTGTGCAAAACGTGGCAATTTCTGATGAGATTTTGGCGTGATCAAGCATCTCGGAATTCTCCACAAAGCGAGGTATGAATTGCATTTCAGTACATGTTTTGAACACTGTTAAATTTCATTATACCTCATATCATGCTGTTTATCATCAAAAGACGAATCTTGTGTACTTCCTATTTTTAGTACGTTTCTGCCATACTGTAAAAACCCGCGTATAAGAAACTGTGGATTAAGAACCTGCAGGCTGAAATTTGGCAAATTAAGCCCCCAATATATAAGAACCACTTCAGCCTGACAAATGAAGCAGGTTCTTATTTGGAAAAATTAGTAAAACTCTGAAAACAAAGGCTTAGATAAAAATGTGCATATAGGAGGTCCATAATCACAATGTACAGTATAAATGTGAGTTGCCTATCTACTGAATAGGTACATACACTCCCGGGGGGGGGGGGGGGGACTTCGATATAAAAGTGGCGGGGGTGCTCGTCGTACCTTTTAGGGGTTAAAATTCATGATTTGGTACCGCTTAGGGTGTAAAATCTAAATTGACCACCCTTAGAGTTAACGCGGTACCTTTTAGGGTTGCTGATCATGAGCCGGAAAAAATATGACAGGAACTATTTTGTCAATCAACTGATTTTTATTCTTGTCTCATTCATGAACCGCTTAACATGTTTACGAGTAGATTGTATTAGAAAGAATCGTCTTTATTACTATTAAATAATGTTATATTGTCAGTTAATGTGTTGTTTTAGAATTGGTACCTCTTAGGGGTGAAAATGAATTGGGGCCACGCCCACAAAAAAAATGTTGGTACCTTTTAGGGGTTCTTTTCAAAATTTCCGACGAGCACCCCCGACCACTTTTATATGGGAGTCTCCCCCCGGGCATACACTACACCTATATTAAATTACATTTACTGGCCAGCAGTTGGCAGTATTTACCCTGTCAAAGTAAGAACCTATTTAAGAACCTAAACAGCCTGATTTCTGAGTAGTCTGAGTAGTCTGAACCATTTCAGCCTGCCTTGAACAATAGAGGTTCTAATATGCGGGATTTTACTGTATTATAGATTGAATGTTAAAGTAGAAGTTCAAACTGCACTTCAGTCTCCGCCACAAGGCGGCTGCCGTGAGCTGGCCACCGTCCTCACATGTGCACAGGTGCTGTGCAAACTCCTCAACGAACCTAACACCAGTAAGGTACGTAAACATTGAAAGATATATGAGGTCATGGCGGAGGTTATGAGTTCGAATCCCGTTGTACATGTAGTCGTAAAATATTTGTATATATAATCCTGGTTTTATGGTAGCTGAAACCAAAAATAATCACTCTGGCCAATCAACCAACAGACGAAAACAACTCAAAGAACCAATCAGAACTCGAAACAATTGCAAATGTAACCGGCGCCAAACGCGGGAAAGCGCGTGCGACCAATTGTAGTCCAGTCCCTCAACTCTCTCTTACCTCGACCTATAAGAGAGTTTGGGGACTGGTCTAGACCAAGCCGCGATTGGTTTTAGTTTGGCATCTGGTTGGTAGTGGCGCGAGTTTTTCGAACCAATCATAGGGCGTATTAAAGCAAAACTGAGGGAAACGCGTCGCATGTTTACTTTCGACACTCAATTGAAAACCACGAGCTATGTCATCTAAGTGCTCGAAAGGTCACTTTAGTGTATATCTGGCCTAAAAACGCAATTTGCTTCGGCACACTGCGAGAATCATTTCCTTTATTTCATTTTTAACATTATACAGGAAGATGTAGCCAAATGTTTCACTTCTCTATATATTTTGCACACTTTTCTGATAGGAAACAGTGAAAAATGCAGAAGACAGAATGGAAGCTTTTTCTACTTCACACTGTACTGCTTAATAAACTGCCGTTGAAGTGCAGAGCGCAGGCCATAAACAGCAGCTTGTTGGATCAATTCTGTAACGGCGAAGGATGGTCAAGTTTATCCCTTCGACGAGGTTAGTGGGTCTAAGAGAACAAGTAGCGGTACAATTCAGATCCGCATCTCTGGGATCTACTCTTCACTTGTTAGCAGACTGCAGTAAACTTCTGCTACAACAATAGCTTAACGGCAGATTCACACACTCAAAACTTTTCAATAAATTTACAAAAACGTGGGGACTCGCCATATGGAAAAAGCTGTAAAATCGCTCATGCGAAATATAACATCTAGTACCCCCTTTGCCCCCCCCCCCCCCCCACGCCCAACCCTCTTTGCCTCTCATGCAGGAACAAAATAACCTGAAAAAAGTACAGTCGAACCTCACCATCATGCACTAACGACCCACCTCTCTATAACTGCCAGAATGTTTCGTCCAAACTGTGCGCCAATCCATACACTTATCTAAACCTCCCTTCAACGGCCACCTCTCTGCCAGTTGATCCTGCCCCAGGGTGACCTTGTAGAGACGTTCAACTGTACTTTCGAATGGTTAGTTCCCTGGTATTACCAAAAGACAAACTACTAACATAATTCATTTTTACGTTTTCTTGGTTCAGTTTCCTTATTTTTTATCAGCGTAGAAAATATGGGAGTATACGTATATCTGAAAAGTTCGTTTGTTTTTACTCGCCTCTAACAGATTCATACAAGCTTGTGGGAGATTTTAAAGTCGATACACGACTCGAGTGCTGACAATTTATTAGACATGGCTTCAGTGGCAGATTTAATGGACGGACGTCTTGTCCATACTCTCTTCTTCTTTATCTTGGAACAAAGGTCCATGGGATTGGAAGGTTTGTTTACCAAATTGAAGACATTTTTTCATGGTCTACACTCTTTTATGAAATAAACAAGATACTACGTGCGCTATGATTGGTTCAAAGCCATTTACCATAAACTCTATGGAAACATAGAAAATTACTTTTGTGCTTTTATTTAAATAAAAACAATATAAAACGTTTTCCCCGTGTTTCAATAGAGTTATGGTAACACTCGTGAAAGTTCTGGAGAACTCGAATTGCTGTGGAAACACCCGCCCCCGGCTCGTGTTGTTTCCACAGCATTTCTCGTTCTCCCAAATTTCCCTCTTGTTACCATAACTCTATGGAAACATAGAAACGTTTTCTATTGGTATTTATAAACAACAACAACATCAACAACAACAAGCTTTACAATTAGCTTCTATAACATAGAAAACCATTTTCTATTAGGTAATTAGACATAGAAATGACGTCATAAAATGTTCAAAACTTAAGTGGAACGGCGAGTGGTTTCACTGCCAAGTTTTGGACAATATGGGGTTATTTCTATGGTCTATGAGAATGTGAACCATGAAAACATGTCGTCGATTTGTCTTTTACAATAACATGGCAAAAGTACGCGTGGAATTGGCGTTATTTTTTGGTCGAGAACGGCGCGCGACAGAGCGAAAGAATACCCCATCAATCAAGTACGTCATACTCTCATCGACCATACCTCTTGACAATGATGCGCGCGAGAAATTTGATAGTTATTGTAAAAGTGATATAGGACTATACTTCTTGGAATCAGCTGACGTTTCGAGCGTCAGCCCTTTGTTGGAGCAAATTGGCGGTCAGAATTTACCTTTATCAACTTGATAATCAACTAAGTAATTTACAATTTACCTGAAATAGGTGGTAACACTGTATAACATTTGTTTTGATTCTCGAAACTGTATCAGGTCTCAATTTGCCAGAGGATGTGATCAAGGAACAGAGGCTACATGGAGAAAAGTTGTTGCTGCTGTGAACAGCTCGCACCAATCTGATTCCCTTGAATCTCAATTTTCCCCTTGTTTGTTGATATGTGACAAGCTTTCAAAGATTAGAAGGTGAGAAACATTTTATGGGAGATGTTTGTCAGCACATTGGATTCCAGATTGAGCGGGCCGGTTCGAGCCCTGGCCAGGGTCATTTGTTGTGTTCTTGGGCAAGATACTTAACTCTCACAGTGTCTCTCTCCATCCAGGAGTGTAATTAAATGTGTACCGGCGAACTGTTAGGGCAACCTGACAAAATGCTGGGGGTATCCTGGGATAGACTAGCATCCCATCCAAAGGGAGTAGCAATACTCCTAGACGACTTCGTGCTACGGAATCCGGTATAAGGTTCGGCAGTGTAGGCTAGTTTGGCCCGAATGCGACTTTACAGAACGGTTGTCACTCACAAAAAAGTACTACAGCTGTCGAGCTCGCGAATTCATTCTTTTAAAAGTGGTTAACAAATAATCCACTGCGACCAGAAATTTCCGCGGCAACAATGTCACAACCTGAAAACAGGGACGAGAGTTTGCTGAGAGTTCAAAACCCTCGCTCTCTGTTTGGCCTGGAACTCTCATGCGCTCTCAGCGACTCTCGTGTCTCTTATGCGCTCTCAGCGACTCTCGTGTCTCTTATGCGCTCTCATCGAATTTGAACCTGCTCACAAATGTTTGTTGAGGGTCGTCGATAGTTTGTCTCTCGTTTGGCCCACGCTTGATGATAGTCGATGAGAGTTGAAGAAAACTCTCATGAGAGCCAACTCTCAGAACTCTCATCCTCGTTTGGCCCGGGCTTTAGGCTATGTACTGATTATAATACTATCTCTTCGTTTCAGAAGGAACTTCTAAACCTGAACTCCTGCCTGAAGCCTAAGCGTCTCCTCGATGTGAAAAACGTTCTTGTGAATGAGTATGCTGGGGACATTCGGTCAAAAATTAATGCCATGGCTGGGTAAGTCTAAATCACGACGTTTTGTGACATATATTGACGACTTTGAAAATAACATGGTGCATTAATGTACCGTCGATATATAGTAAAGCGGTATTTGATATAGCTATGGAAAGGGGGTTGATCATGTGTTTGTTCTTTTTGCAGAGACGAGAATGAAGACGAAGTATTCAACATTGGTCGGGAATTTGATGAAATTCATCACTGGCATTCTCTTAAGCCTCTTTCGGATGACCATGACAGAACTAAGCAATCGTCACTAGGCAAGAACTGAATGACAAGTCAGTGGTCAGCCAGGGTCTTAGGGCATTCAGTGTACAGGTGTAATGTTCTCTTCTGTAGTGTTCTAAGTTTGTTTAACCCTTTCACTCCCAAGAGTGCTAAGTTCAAAAACTGAGGGAAACATCTTGAATTTCATTGGCAAAATGTCAAAAACAAACAGCACCACTTGCAAATGCTGCTCAATAGCTTTCATTTGAATGGTCCACACACTAGGGTTTCATCCACAGACTCAAAATGTGCAACCACATTTATTGGCTCAAGGTTTGACTCTGGGAGTGAAAGGGTTAAATTGGTTTTTTTTTTCTAAAGCCCCCGACACACTAGGCGATTTATACGCTCGTCGCGGCGATGACGAGTGTATAAGATCGCCTAGTGTGTCGGGGCTTTAAGGTATATTGGTATACCACTACCCCCTGGTCGACCCTGACACTGAAGTACTTACACTTGTGCAAAACTGGAGCTAAAATGATGCTCTCGTTTATTTCTATGTTCAGATAAACCTCCCGGACGATCCATGGCTAAGAAAGAAGTATTTTAAAGAAAAGCAGAAATACATTCGCTTTCATAGATTCTATGGCAACTCACTTGTTGGTGGCATTGACCAAGCGAAAATTATCACCGTCACGGAGACTGGGGCCAAGAAGAAAAAAGGAAAGAACAAGGAAGGAAAGATGGTTAGTCACCTCGGCTTGACAACGAGGCTTTAATTTTGTAATCCGCCTTAATCTTCTCCATCCTTGACCATTCTCCTTCTTTATAGGTGTGCTTGTTGCATCTTTGGTGTTTTTCTACCTTAATAAGCTATTATTTTGAGGTTTCCTTCAATTTGAAAATAATTTTGTAAATAGCAAAAAATTACTTTTATATATCGTGACATACTTGGAACATAAACATAGTTCTAACCCTTACAGTGCACTTTATTAATATTGCGCAAGTAAATATATTTCCCTTTCTTAAATTTGTATCATAACATTTGCACCTGTAAAATGAATACTTACACTGACATTGCACTTAATTTTACAGAGCAAGAAGCAGCGCAAATTATCGAGGAAAACGAACAAAAACGCAAGGTGTGTCATTCTTGTGTTAACGATCTAATACGGGCAAAGACGAAGAGCATAAATTGTTATCCTTTATCAAGCTTAAGATGTAAGCAACTGAGAAGCGAGAGACTATTATATCGCTGTTTTGAACCACGAAGTTAGTGTCTCTGCTAGTAACATAAAGCGTGTTAAGAGTGTGATGCATATGTTTATGAGTGAGCATAGCAATATTTTACATGCCAAATCGAGATACAAATCATTTTCATAGATAAATAGTCGTGAACAATCTAATTGGCCGGCGGCGTTTTTCGAAAACGGGACTCCTCGGACCTGAACGGAATTTACCTACCTTTTCCAAACCTTCACAGAGCAAGAGAAGGTAAAAGATCAAGAAAAGTGGGCATCATGTTCTTAAGGATATTGAAAACAACCTGAAGAAAAATAACTACAATTCTGCTTTGCAGCTGTTGATAAATTTCAATCAGATTGCAAAATCTCGGGATTTCGTCTTCAAGCGCTCATGAAAAAGGCACAAAGTTGCATGGATGCCTGGCACCAAACAAGTAAGTGAAAAGTCAATTGTTTCCATTACCAGCATTAACAATTACATGTGCCTTGCATAATAAAGTTCACCCTTATTTTACTTTCCTAATTTAGTTGTGATTCGCTCGCGCTTGCTCTTAATTTTGGTACACTCGCCCACTAGCAAACTTCGTTTATTATTATATTCATCCGTATCCATTATGTGCGACCATTTTCCTTCTCGTTTATTGGGCATGGCTCTGCACGTGCGTTATACGCTTTGGTACATTTTCTATTGTGTTTAAAGCCTGGTATTCACTAGCGACACAAACACAAGCGCAAGCAACATACGCAGACGCAGTATCGTGTTGATTTGGTCTAAAACAAAAGGCGTTAGTTGCTTGCGCTTGTGCTTTGCCGTCGCTAGTGAAAATTGATGTAGCTAGCAGACAAATGTTTACCTAACGTACTTACTTACCTTACGTATCTCAGTTATTTTCGGTGGTGACGTTTTGAAACATTTTGCATAGTCAAGTACTGAACTCTTCTGCATCTTGAAAGTTTTCTAAGCCACAGTTGAATCCCCTGACAGGAGTAGACAAGGGAATTTCGAAAGTCGAGGAACTAGGCTATGATCATGCGTGTGATGTTGTTATGATTGATGCTAAAATGTTTCCATTGCATTATTTCATTAAATTCTAGGATCCTGTGACCCTAAATCTAATGACATGAAATATCCTGTCCTTCTGATGGAAAGTATCCAGAACATGGCTCAAGGCTTCCAAGTCTTTTCACGGATAAAGACAAAAAGAAACTTGCCGGATACATGCAAAAGCTAGGCTTTGATGACGTTGCAGCCACGTTTCACGACTTTCATTCAGAAAGTGGAAAAAAGGTAAATAACTCATTTGTTAACGGCGCCTTGTAGTGTCTTATGTCAAATGTGGAATTTTTTCAATTCAGCAACGTTTTCAATTCATTTTGTTTTTTTTGTTGTCGAAGTCATTTTAATTCCTATCCCCGGGGAGGCGGGGGGGGGGGGGGTACTCCCTATAATGGACTATACGGGGAGGCTCCGCCCGAAAGGCTGGGTACCTTTTCAGACTGAGGTATATAAAAGGGTAGGGATTTCACGAGTTGGAGTATAGAAAAGGGTAGGGAAAACTTTCATTTAGGTATGAGGTGGACTGCAGATTTGAAGTTCTTAGCCATCGTAAGACAGCTTCCTTCCACTTCCTTCTGGGAATATATATTGCTCATTGAGTTCATTCCAAGGGTATAGAAAAGGGATGCAGTGTTTCTACTGTAGGTATGTGAAAGGGGTACCATTTTCATAATGTCTATGGAAGTATATGAAAGGGGTGCCATTTTCCATGGAAGGTATATGAAAGGGGTACCTTTTCTGTCTCAAATGGTATATAAAAGGGTAAGGGGTTTGGACCTCTGGGCGGAGCCTTCCGTATAAAACTTTTTTGATTCCGATGTTGAGCTGAGGATCTTGTTTTTGATCCCTTTACGGACCTTCCACATGTCTAGCAATTTTATTGGCGACTATAGAATAGTAACGTGTCCCGTATAAGTAAGTAGAAACCGCCGTATACTTTTGGCTATTTTGGTAACTGCTGATCTCCAGAAGAAACCCCGACAGTAATGATACGAGACGTTATTCCACTTGTTACGTTCGTAACCCCTACCTTGCCTAACCTAATGTTTTGCTTTGCCTTTCCCTCAGACAATTACTTTCACTGTTGCAATTTACCAATAAAATTCCATTATTTTAACAAGCAAATTCTTCTAGACTGCCATCAAGTGAAGACAGAATTTTACTACCCGAAAGTACTAGACTGACCTGGGTAACGACCACCCGGCAGTTATTACTCATATAACTACTATACCTGGAAGTAATGGCCTCTCTGACCCTCTCTACTTCCACAATTCTACGATATGTTCTTGTCAATAAGCATGTCAGTACTATCGGAGTTTACAGCGAGTATAGCTTGGAATTTAATCTCACCTGGGGCGAGGCTCAACATGTTGCACAAGACAGAGCTAGACGGAGAGAGCTTGTTGTTGCCTTATGTCCCGCAGGGGGGGGGGGGGGGATGAAGAGGATTGAGTTAGTAAGTATAGCTTGGAATGTTTATTATTAAACTGGATTTCTTTCCGTAGTCCGAACAGCTTTCTGTTCACACCACAAGCGTAAGATTTCAACTGGAGCACATGGGACATTTGCTAAAACGGGACGAGCGTACTGATCCTGATCGTAGGGTCGACCATTTTATTCCAGATACGTGGCAGGTATGTTCATTTACATGTCAATTTAAAAATAAATGTATACTCTGCAAACGGGGAGAGATGGTAACTAAAGGTGTTTTAAACCCCAACATCTATAACTGCTGATGATCAGTTAAACATTTAAAGTGGAGAGACTTGGCGATTTAAAAGTTCCTGACCACACATCTCATTCATAAGCAAAAGTTTCCATAATGATTTACATTTTTACTCTACAAACAGGTAGAGGAGGGACGGTATCTTAAATCCTGCATCACTCCAGACGTATAAAAGTAAAAAGATATAATAGAAACACTGATGCCTAAAAAGTGGCGAGCCTCGATTTAAAAGTTCCTGACCACACATGACCTCATTTTTTAACAAACATTCTCATCTATGCTTTACATTTTTATAAATATCTGACAAACATCTCTCGGTAGTTTAGCTGACAACTGGACCTATTTAGCATTGTTTGTTTGTCGACCCAAACCAAACCAAACCAAACAAAAACTAAACCAAAAAAACCCATAAATTTATCTGATACATGCATGGCGTAACACCCCCTTGCTAAGTTTTGCGTTATGACTCCATATTGTATTCTACGCTCTCTGTTTAAACTTTTTTTTTTTTAGCGTGAGCTTCTGGATGCTGTGGATAAGAACGAGTCAGCAGTGATAGTGGCGCCAACCTCATCAGGAAAGACTTACGCCTCGTATTACTGCATGGAGAAAGTGTTAAGACAAAGCAATGATGGTGTAGTGGTTTATGTTTCACCGACAAAGGTAACGTGTATACTTTCACACGGAATACGATTCTAAGTTTTCACGTATCCTTGTCCATTTTAACTTTGAATGGACCTTATTCATGATTCCTTGAGTTCTTTCCATACTTAGACTACGTTTACACTAGAGGAGATTTTTTCCGGATTCGTGACGAATCCGGGACGTTTTGGCACCGGATTCGTTTTGCAGTTTACACACAGGTGGACGAATCCGGGATAAAACTGTCCCGGTTTGGTCGTGTGTGCGGAGATTTTGAATCCGGAAATCAAAGTGAATACTTTGTATCCGAATACTTTTAAATCCGGAACGTTTGTAGTGTAAACGGTTATTCGAATGAATCCGGAATGAATCCGGATATTTATCCGCCTGAGATCATATGAATTTATCCGGATTCATCGATGTGTGTAAACAGTTGAGAATCCGAATAACCCTCCAGTGTAAACGCCGACGAATCCGAATACCCCAAATGCGATGGATCCGGAAACATTAATAAATCGGAAACTTTTCCTCTAGTGTAACGTAGTCTTAATCATATCTATAACAAAATTCTCGTACGTGATTGGCTCTTAGCGTGCTCTATTTTTCACCAAATTGGACTCCACTCAGTCCTATTACCATTACATAACACTTCTAGTTTGAACTCACCTATTATCTTGTTCTTTCAGGCTTTAGTGAATCAAGTTGTTGCTACAATTTACGCTCGCTTCCACCGCAAAAATCTTCCGGAGGGAAGAGCAGTGTACGGTGTATTCACCAGGGATTATCGGTTCAATACATTGAACTCTCAGGTAACTAGACTTGAATCTGCATGAGAGCCAATCAGCTTTAGTCTCTCTCCACTTCAGTCACTCACAGTGAAGAGCGCCCTTCCCTTGCCACTCGACAAAGGTTTGATTAATTTTTGACAACTTTTTGACATCTAATTTGAAAACGTTCCGATGACTTCCTTTTAAAGGAGCTACGTCACGGATGGCACATCTTGAAAAAAATGGCCAATTTTTTCAAGTTCGCCGTTCGCAATCCATCTTAATCTTCTCCATCCTCATCCATCCTTGTTCCTGTTTGGTTTATTATCACCTCTTTGGTGTTTTTCTATCTTAGTAAACTATTATTTTGAGGCTTTCTTCAATTTGAAGGTGATTTTGCATTTAACAAAAATGACTTAAAATATCGTGACATAGCTCCTTTAAACTAGCAAATCAAGGAATTGTCAATTGTCAGAACGCGAACGTGGAGCTTGACAACTCCGCCTCTCATAGTTCTTGCATTTTTATTGGCTAGTTGAAACGAAAGGCATCATAATATAAAAGTTGTGAAAAAGATGTCAAAAAGTTGTCAATAATGAATTAAAATCTTTGTCGAGTGGCAACGGTAGGGCGCTTTTCACTGTAAAGAAACGTTGCTTACTTTATATATTTTAGTAAACTTATATATCTTTACTTTTTCGTATGCTTTTTCAAATTTTGGTAGAATACTGCCCAACTCACTTCCTAGTTACAATCGCGTCACATTCAGAATGTACTCAATCATGAGGAATGTGCATGATCAGACATACGAAACCTTTATCGCCGAGTTTACCTGAAGGCACTTTCTTCTATGTTCATTTTTGTTGTTAATTAACTTTTAATCGTCAAAAGATCACAACCTACTTCATTTTTGCGTTATGTTATGAAATTATTGTTAGGAATAGTGGTCTAAACGTCTTCCTTTTCCCGGCAGATTCTTGTTACAGTTCCTCAGTGTTTAGAGATACTTTTCTCTCACCCCGCAGACAAGATTGGACAAAGAACGTCAAATATGTGATATTCGATGAGGTAAAAAAATACAAAACCTGTTTCTTTATAGCCTGATGGAGTAATGTAGGGTTCAAATCGGAAAGGCGCTGGCGAGAAAGGAACGCGTGAGGGTAGGTAGGTAGAGTGGCCTCGCTATTTTCTCCTCGCGCGTCGCGCGCCCCCTCCAATTTGCTCCCTTTATATTACTCCGGCAGGCAGGTTCTTTGTTTTTATGTGAGCATATCAACGTTTGGTAATCATGCGAATTTACAATGGACGGTTATCAGATGTGAAATACTTTGCTCGATGTACTTTTACGTAATAATGTGATTGCTCTCAAGGGAACAGCAAAAGTGCGTCCAAGTGCATTTGAGTACAATTTTTGGCATGAACATGAAACGAAATTTTGTTGATAACATTATTTGGCGCGGAAAGTGACAAAATTTTCAAATGTTTCCAAAATCATTATTCTACACTTTCCCTTTACATTGTAATTGTCTCTGTTGTAGGTTCACTGTCTTGGTCAAGAGATTGGGGCTGAAGTCTGGGAGCATCTCCTTCTCATGATCCGTTGTCCTTTCCTGGCGCTCTCGGCAACCATTGGAAACCCAGATGACTTTTTAGGGTAAGGGTTGAGCCGTATGATCGTTAGAGGATTTCTTTACGGTGGGCTTGTTATATAAACATTTTAAGGTTAATTTCTGTATTACCTAGTAAGTCAATAAGTTACCTAGTTGTCATCAATACCTTTGAACAAAGTAAGACTTTCAGTTGGGTTTTCTGTCAATCGTGTTAGTGACCTGTGGGAGACGCGGTGGCCTAATGGTTAGCACGTTGGACTCCGGATCGAGCAGTCCGGGTTCTAGCATCCGGGTTCGAGTCCTGGCTGGGGTCATTGTGTTGTGTTCTTGGGGAAGACGCTTTACTCTCACATTGCATCTCTCCACCCAGGAGTATAAATGGGTACCGGCGACAAAATGCTGGGGGGTAACCTAGGAATACTCCTAGTCAGCTTCATGCTACGGAAACCGGGATAAGCTCCGGCAGTGTGGGTCAGTTTGGCCCGAGTGTGGCTTTACTTTTACCTTACGTGTTAGCGACCGGTTATGTTAACTGAAGCGAAGAAACATACACTGCTCACTTACCTTTCATTGGTGTGTGGGTATGCTGAGAAAAACATGTTAAGGCCCTAGTAGTAGTTATGAAGCAGCTAAAGCAGTAACATAGAAAGTCTCCCAATGTGCACAAATAACGGAGCTATGAGGCCATTGGCTATCCTGAATGGGTATGGTCGACGCACGTTCGTCGCAAAAAATCCTTACCGTTGTAGAGAGGTGGGCCTTTATATGACTTGCTATCAGGTGGACAAACAATGCCAATGAATAAACATTGTTTGTGTTGTAGCTGGTTACAAGCTGCCCAAGACTTTCGTGAACAGCAGGATAAACAAGACAGTGGCGGCAAACAGAGAAATTCATACAGGATCAGGCTAGGTAAGGGTGGAGATACAATTATTATCGTACCAGTTGAACCTATCTTCAACGGCCACCCTGGGGTGGAATTAACTGGCCGTTGTAGAGATGTGGCCGTTGCAGGGAAGTTTCAATAAGAGTAAAAAGTATGGATAGACGTACGATTGGGACGAAAAATCCTGGCCGTTGTAAAGAGGTGGCCACTATATAGAGAGGTGGCCGTTAGTGGAGGTTCGACTGTATTAGCTAAGGATTTGAACTTGTGAATTCAAAAAGTGTTAAAGAATGAGAACTTTCATATTTACCTTCTCATCGGTCTCATCGTAGTTATGGAAGGACTGTCACGATGATGTTCTTTATCATGTTATTAGGGACCATGACGGCAACGCCGAGAAAAACGGCGTCGATTAAAAACTGAATTTATATTTTACTGCGAATCCCTCTCAGTTTGTCTGTCGGTGTTAGAACTACCCTAAGCTGAATATGTTTTTTTTTAGCGGCGTTCTCGTTGTTAATTGTTGCCGTCGTGGTTTGCTTAAACTATCTAATATTTTTAAATTTACACACACAGGCTTTGGGACGATATTACTTCAACAAAACCATTTTTAAAAAAGTTCTAAACTTGACGTATTTGCATTTTGCTCCTGGACTACTAACATTTTCTTGTGACTCTTTTTCAGTTACCTGCGACGAGCGCTATTCGGACCTGGAAAAGAGCATTTACCTTCCAAGTCCCAATAACGGCGGATTTTCTAAGAAGACGATGAAAATACGAGAATGGTTGCGATGTTAAAAACACAGAGGAGTTGTGAGACTTCACCCATGTGCTCAGCTCGGACCTAAACAGGTTAGGAATCATAGTCATCAGCACCAGAATTATTGAGTTTTACTATTATAGGACAATCGAAACGGTAGAAAGCTGTTTATATACAGGTAAAATGATTAATTAATATTTTGTAAATAATTATATAAAATTAAAGTGACATGGTATAATTATAAAGATGATAATGATGACTAACTAATTTATCTATTAATTCCTATATCTACTATTATCAGGCCTAATCAAATGGTCTCAACATTCTCTCAACATTTGTTGAGTCATGTGGAGAGATGTTGAGACCATGCCGTGTCAAACGGCTTCAACACGAACAAAATAAATGTTGAGAAGATGTTGAGACAAAGGGGGTGTCAAACGGCCCCAACATCGGCTCTCAACAAATGTTGAGACCGTTTAATCGGGCCGTTAGATCATTACTGAAATAGCCTATATCAGTCAGAAGTCCGTTTCGACTCGTCGCCTTGAGTAATTTAACTTGTATCTGACTGCTGTTTAGCAACTGCCAGGTCTATAAATACAACTTGCATGTCATGTGTCCTTTGTTTTAAAATAGCTGCAGGAAAATGGTTTTCCAGGTGATATGGCTCTCACTCCTAAAGAAACTCTTCAACTGTATGACGTCATGACTCAGCAGTGGCCCGACAAAGAATCACTGCAGGTCAGCGGATAACTCATTAAGACGTCACTCTTTTTAAAGATAGAAAACTGAATCAATTTGAGATACCGTAGTGTGGTTACCGTAGTTGGCCGATATAGAGTCATATGACGTCACGGCAGCCATATTGGTTTGGGAACAACATTATGACCACTATGTAAACGCTATATTATATTTGATATTTTACGGTAGCACTAAGGAGTGTGGTTTATCTTTGTGAGTGATGGAAATTGGATTTTTCCATTGTATGTAGAATAGTATTTTTTAGTGCTGGTGTTGTTCACGTGCTAATGGATATGCTAAGCTGGTCTTTGAATGATCATCATCATAGTTCATAATATTGGTGATATATAGTATACAAAACTATCAAGCCTCTACATATTGCTCAAACTTCATAATTAGAAAAGAAGGTTATCGAGTTAGATGTCTAATAGGTCAATCAATCAATCAATCAATCGAAATCAAATCAAAAACTTTATTAATATGTCGTTTTTAAAAGTGTTTAGCCGAGGGAAAGCCCTCTACTAATGGACCTTAATCACGCGGCGGCCATCTTAAATCCCAGAGGATTTAAAACCTTTGTTTCCGCATCTGAAACCCTGCGTAAACTCGTTGTGAAACGTCTGAATGCGAGGCTTGGGGACCTTGGGAATAAAAAGCTATTGTTTTTTCCAACATGGCGGGCTGTGATTACATTAAGGCCCATATATAGGGGACACCTACCTAAAATTATATAATTTAACTTACAAACTGGCCGAAAATCTAGTGAAACCGTAAATAATGTTTTGATTAGGTCAAAACACAAAAAGTAACAGCGTAGTGAACTAGTTAGTGACCGAGGGCTCGAGTGTTATTGTCAAATTTCTCTTTTCAGAAAATTTCTCCAGAGCAATATTTCCGGCTGGAAAATAAGTTCATTCCAAAGAGCCAAGTTCGACAGTACGAGAACGAGTTGAAGAAAGAATTCAAGTCCTGGGCCGATGGCAAACAGTTGACGAAGGTAAAACTGTAAATTATAGAAGCCCTGAGTGTTGTATGATGTTGCACAGCATGACTGCGGTTGATCGATTCTTGGCAGTGACGTCACGATATAACCAACTCCACCCTTGCTTCTCACCAGCTATAGACCTTATTCATAAATGGCGGCCGATTGATTATTCTTTTATATTCATGCTAATCAGCCCCCCTAGCCTCGTTAGCATGTGCAAAATTCAAAAGAATTTTTACTCTAAAATGAGGCTAGGTAGGCTGATTAGCATGAATATAAAAGAATAATTAATTGGCCGCCATTTATTATGGTCTATTACGCATGTTGAGAAGTTTAAATTAGTATCTTTTTCTACGTAGTTAATTGTTTGCTTTTGATGAGTTAAATACGCTATGGTTTAGTCTGTAGTCTATTAGCCTTTTCCGTATGATAAGAAAATTTTGTTGTTGATGTAATACTGAGCCCTTTTCACGGTTAACCTGAAATATTTGCATAACAATACAGCTAAACATAGAAGCGAGGCAATTTCGGGCACAAGCTGTAAAACATCGTGATTTTCTTGAGCTCTTTAAACTATGTTAGCATAAAAATAGTTTTAAAACGGAGAAGAACTAAATATGCACCTATTTTAGTTAAAGTTTGCCGTAAAGATCGCAATCCGATCTCCCTGTTGCTTATGCGAGTCTACTCTTTGTTAATAGAGAAATGTCGTTTTACAATAGCCCTTTTCACGGTTAACCTGAAATATTTGCATAACAATACAGTTAAACATAGAAGCGAGGCAATTTCGGGCACAAGCTGTAAAACATCGTGATTTTCTTGAGCTCCTTAAACAATGTTCGCCTAAAAATAGTTTTTAAAACGGAGAAGAACTAAATATACAACTCTTTTAGTTAAAGTTTGCCGTAAAGATCGTAACCCGATCTCCCTGTTGCTTATGCGAATCTACTCTTTATTAATAGAGAAAAAGTCGTTTTACATTTTTTTTCTAAAAACAACGTAAACTAAAAGAATTGTTAGTAGTTCTTCTACATTTTTAAACTGTTTTTATACTAAAAGAGTTGAAGGAGTTCAAGAAAAACACGATGTTTTGCAGCTTGTGCCCGAAATTGCCTCGCTTCTATGTTCAAGTGTATTGTTATGCAAATATCGAAAGTTAACCGTGAAAAGGGCTATTTACGGACAGCTAATAATTCCCATGGACATATTTGAGGATTTCTTTAACCTTGGCAACTTTCTTTGAGCATGATTTTCAACATGAACCATTTCTCACGAATATCTGATCTTTCGCACAATTCTAATAGACCAATTTCGATATATTAATATTCTAACTTGGCTCCGAGGCTTAGGGGAATAAGACAAAAGAAATGATTTATTCATCCCTCAACCTCGATGTGATTTCTTGTCGATTTCTTTTGTCTTATTGCCCTAAGCCTCGGAGCCAAGTTAGAATATTAATATATCGAAATTGGTCTATTGGTCGATGTTTATTTTCTCACGTTTTTTCTGTTTTTTTTTTTAGTTTTAAATGGTTCTCCAGGGTTTTTGGAGAAAACCCAAATATGTCTATGAAATGCATATGGCTACTTAAGAAAGCTCGTTTGACGTAAAAATTTAGAAGAAGAGTTGTAGAGTTTGCTGCTGATTAGGAAGATATAGCTGAATAAACCAGGCCGTTCAAAACGAACAGAGTCTTGGTACCTCTACGATCAAGTTAAGCGAGTTTTTCCCCTGTGACACGCCCATCAGTCCAGGTCATTTGCATCCATTCGCAGATTCATGCCGTTTTGGAAACATTTGGGAAATCAAATCCAGCGATGAATTTGCCATTCTTATAATCCAATCAGAAAATCACACGAACGCTCACGAGGTTTCACGAGTACACTGAAAGTTGCCACGTCAGCTTGTCGTCATAGGGATACGTCATGTTACTTAGCAACATCTTCGAAAATCGCGGGCTCAGTCAATTTTAGGAAAAGTATTTCCGACCGTGCCAAGTACTGGAAATTAACGTCGACAAATCCTTAATTTGCTTCTTGTTATTTATTTTATTTGTTTGTTTGTTTGTTTATTTATTTCTTCAGGTGCAATCCGTCATTCAGTCGTTGAATTCCGTTTATATAGAGAAGCAGACCTCAATTGAAAAAGAATGGAATGCGCAAGGAATGCCTTTGTCTGGTCAATTTTTCATCTTGAGAAATTTCCCAAAGCTTGTTGACCAACTGAGAGCGCAAGATCAACTGCCAGCCCTGGTGTTCAGGTAATTCACAAGTTAGCATATAGTGGGAGCAGGGATGGCGCAGTGGTCAGAGCGCTCGCCTCCCACCAAGTGGCCCAGGTTCGATTCTGGCCGGGAGTTAATATATGTTGGTTGAGTTTGTTGTTGTTGCTCGTCCTTATCCGAGGGCCACAGGTTTGTCAGTCGTTATCAATTATCACCCTCGTTGAACAAAGTCGATTTATTTAATTATTTTTGTTGCAGTTAAAGTAAATTTGTATTACAGATACTTGAACTTAGCTCTAAGGTAATATGCAAGAAAACTCGGCTGAAATGCTTTTCTTTTTTCACAAAAAACCTCAATATTGGGAGGCGAACGCTTGACAGTTTTGACTGTAATGGAAAACGGCCCCTTCACTTTAATAGTTATTATAGTATTAGTTGAAAAAGGGGAATAAAGGGGAAAATGTCCGTAATGGCGGAACTGCCCGAAAACGTGGTAAATATTTGTTTTTCATGCCCATCTTGTAACAGCTTCGACCGCATGCTGTGCGAAAGGCTATCAGGAGTTCTCACTCTGGAATTTGAAGAACGAGAGAGAGTTCTAAGAGCACAAGGCGGCCCAAGAAGCTTATTAAAGCTGGCAGACAAGAGGAAAGTAAAAGCTGAAAAGAGATTGAAAACGGCCAGAGATAAAACAGAGAAAGAAAAAGGGAAACGGAGGTAATTTAAATAGTTTAGTTTATCTGTTTTTATAGCAGCTGAGTTGACATTACTGGCTATGGAAAAAATGGAAAAAAAAGGAAAAGAAAAAAATAAAAATAAAAAAGAAGAAAAAAGAAGAAGAAGAAAAACTTACTGGCTATGTAACCAGCTAGAGTGTGGTTTTATAGATAACACCCGTAAATATTGCTGACGTTGCAAGCTTCAATCATTCATCTCTTCATTAATTAGAGTCGGATCAGATAGTTACACCATTTGTGAAAACATGGTAATGAAGAAGCCGACAGGAATAAAATGGTAAAAGAAACCCGTACCTGTCCCGGCCCCTCCGTCTAATGTACCTAGCTGTCTAATTTAGCAAATTGCGGTTAATTATGACGGACGGTTCAACATCGATCTACCAGATCAAGTTTCATGTAGTCTTTCCGTTATGTAATGTTAAACATTGAAAAAAGACTGCTAACGTCAGGTCAGTTGAAAGATGTTGAACGGAATAGAGAAATGCAGCTCTATTCAACGATGATGAAGCTGTATCATTTAGCAGTTTAGGGTAGTCAGTTTTGTTTAATAATGTGACAATTTTATTCTCCTCTCAACGGACTAAGCAGCCAACTAGAAGAACAAGTCGACGAGGAAGACTTTTCAGCCTTGGATGAACCGTTGTCAGAATGTACATTGGCGATTACACACGGAATTGGAAAAGAGGTAGCTGAAAGTATAATAAAGGGCAGTTGTAGTATTAAGCTTGAAATAATGTTAAATCAACTGATAGCTTACGTCAAAAATCTTATCCAATGATGCCTGTAGCGCCGCGGTATTGTTCTCGAAACGCCTTTCTTCACAATTTTATTATAGCAACATGGGCAGTTACAGTAGAATTGCTGCCGTACGAATGTGTACTATTTTGATGAAGTTTCGTTAATTGACAGAGCGACGTCCTGTATCTTACGGTACTGGTAGCATAGTGTTTTAAATGTATGTTTTCCTCAAATGTTATGTAATAGCGGTGGCCTCTATATGGGTAGCGCGTTGTCCCGGGTTCGAGCCTTCGCCACGGGGTAATCGTGTTGCGCATGTTCTTGGGCAAGACACTCAGTCGACTCTCACAGTGCCTCTCTCCACCCAGCCGGAATATAAATGGTTACCAGCGAATTGTTAGGGCTGGCACCTGCCAAACTGCCGGGGGATGCAATAGAAAAGCATCCAGGGAGAGTAGCCTGGGGACACTTGGCGCCATTTTCGGCCCAAGTCCAGACTAAATTGAGTAATGTTCTATTTCAAAGACACGAGATTTGCTGTTTATTTTGTAGGATTTGAACAAGATAATGGGTCGCATCTGGTCCGTCAAAAGCAGTGACATATTCAAGCGCTCTTTGAAACGAGGAATCAGCTACCATCACGCTGGACTTAACAACAAAAAACGCTGCACTGTGGAAATGTTGTTTAGGGAGAAGTATCTCCAGGTAAGGTTTCGTTGATGTGCCAGGTGGACTGTCCGGTCCAGTGCTGCGAAATTGTGGATAGACTTGATTGTGTGCGCGCAATGCTTTCGATCTTCATAAAAGCACAGCAGTGCTCGAAATTAACGGTCGTCCACTCGTCGAAAACGAGTAAAAATCACCAAAAACGAGTAGCTTTTTCCTCTACTCGTCCTGTGGACGAGGAACGTACCTCTTCCCATGATATTATACTGTTCGATCTCATAAAAAAAAAAAAAAAAATGCCAACATGAACGAGGAAATCTACGTAAACGAAAGCAAAACACGCCAGGCCGCCATTTTTAATTTTGCCCAGTTACCAGGCCTTATTTGATTGTGGCAACTAAAGGACTGGGTCCGACTTGTTTTGAAATGTATCATGGGATGCAAAATGGCGGGCTCGTAGTTTTGGCACGCATCAGCTGGTTGTTTTGGGATCGTACAGTGGAATTTCTTTGGACTGTCGCACAAAGAATAAGGAGGCCTTGCTTTTAAGGATCCATGATCAATTCATGAACTATGACAATGAAAACACAGTCACTTACTACTGCAATTTTATTCTGCACTGTGTGATGCAATCGTTGGCATGTATAGTAGTAAAGACGTACATGTACAGTGTATGTTGAACTCGTTTAAATAAATAGTCTAAGTTGTGTTTAATTGTGGCCTTCCTTCATTACATTATTTACTGATTATTCATTTATTTGAATGCCTCTAAGCAGTACATACAATGACATACCGTACAAATAAAAAAATTGTAGATAACTATGTGACTAGTGACTTTGCCCAGGGACCAGTAAATTTTCAGCCTACTGGTCCCACAGACAACCAGACGTAAAAGTTAATTTCGAGCACTGGCACAGTCCAATAGTTTTACTGAAAGACGCATGGGATACAATAGAGGTCCAAAACCAAAGGAGTATAACTCTACACAAATCTCTCCATGTGGAATGCAACCCCCAAGCTTGTTCTCAGTCTCTTTCAGAAGAGAGTTGAGACCAGTTTCGCAGACATCCAAGTTACAATGTGTTTGTACTGACTCGTTAGGTTATCGCGGCAACGGGTACCTTGGCCCTTGGTATACATATGCCTTGTAAGACAGTTGTGTTTGCTGGAGACTCGCCCTTCTTAAACTCACTGCAGTACAGACAGGTGAGTAGGCAATCTTTAACCCCATTTACACTACAGGCAAGGATGAATATCGGCAAGGTTAATTTTAAATTTCAGCAAGGCAAGGATGAATTGTGTCGTGTAAACAGTGTAAGCCTGCCTTGCCTTGCCAATGTATTTTTGGGTTTTGGGACCACGTCCTGACGTTAATAGTAATAATAATAATAACATAATATTTATGCAGGATAACCCCGTCAGTGTAAAAACACTGGTATCAAAGGGGATCCTGCGTTACTAAACTAAAAAGTCCCTGAAAATCCCTAAAATGTATAAAATGTTAAAAAGCTATTTACATTACAAATATTAAATGACACGTTAAATGACACGTTGTCCAGTTTTCTCAAAAATCGGGGAGGGCGCTTAATCGAGGGGGGCGCTTATTAAGTTTTTCTTTCAACGAACTGTAACTTTATTTTGGCTCAATCGTCATATGGAAAAAATCTACAACATTATCCATGTAAACGTAATAAACAATAATATTTTTCGTTTGTCAAACACTTTCTTATGTGAATACCATAGTCCCGGTATACACCGTACGTACAGATGGCAATAGAAACAGGCTTTTCTTGTGATATCCTTAATTTAAGAAAGTGAGATGGAGGGGAGGGGGGCGCTTATTTGCTATTTTGGCTGAGGGGGTGGGCGCTTATTCGGATGAGGGCGCTTATTAGAGCGTGGGCGCTTATTCGAGGAAATACGGTATCTCATTAGAATACTGTTTATCAGTGTCGAGTGTACGCCATTGTTCAGAAAGATCGAAGCGACTCTGCTAGCAAGCTAACGGCTTTGCGGCCGCAAAGCATAAATATGTTTTGCTAAGTGTCACAACGTATACACGGGAGTCAGTAATGAGTGACACATCATTTGATAGAATGTGACAAAAGACACTATATCTTTCCAGCTTCTGTTTTCTTTTTTGGTACCGAGATTTAGAGAACGTTCATTTATAAAACAGCCTCGATTCTGCCGGGTTTATTTTCAGAGGGGAGAGGAACGGTTTAGGGAGGAAGAAAAATTGGCCGAAAACAGTAGAAACGACAGTAAAAACTGGGAGAAAAATTAGATTGGATATGTTCCTGTCCCCTCTTTTCAGCATTTTACATCTCTCTAACTTGTTACTTTCAGATGTCTGGAAGGGCGGGTCGCAGAGGTTTTGACCCGGTGGGGAATGTTGTGTTTTTGGTGTTCCTTACCGGAAGGTTCAACGCCTCATCACAGCGAACATCCCAAAGCTTGTCGGGAACTTCCCTATCAACGTATCGCTGGTACTGCGCCTGCTCCTGATGACGTCAAAAGGAGACGACAAGGAAGATGCGCTCACTAAGGTACGTCATTAATTCGTTAATTCATTTAAATGCGAGAAAACAGAATTTTTTGCATAGTTGACCGTTCCAGAGAGTCGGCTAGGTTTTCAACAGAAAATATTTGTTATGCACTTTGTACGCCAAACGTGCCTACAATTTGTTCGAACTTTCTTTTCCAGGCTCTAGCACTGCTGTCTCATCCGTTCATCTGCCGGAAACATCCCGAGATGAAGAGTCAGATCAAGAAACATTTTCTGTTCAGCGTCGAACTTCTTGCTAGAATGGTGAGTGGTAAAAAAACCCTCAACATCTAAGAATGAAACTCGACAGCTGTTCCCTGTGAATGAACAGCGCTCGTTTGTTTTGCATTCTTTGGCGAGAGCCCGCAACTGTGGCCTTCAAACTGACAATAAGATGCTGTTAAGTATCGTAAACGTGCGTCGCCTCAGTAGCTATGACATCTAGTTCGTATATTGCATAGCAAATCAGTAGCAAACCTCTCTTTATTGTTCTTTCAATTACAGAGTCTTATAAACAAAGAAAATGGCGCTCCTCAGGAGATGGCTGGACTCGCCACCCATCTTCACTACCACGAGCCCTCCAACTTTGTCTTAGTCAGTTTTGTGCAACGTGGACTCTTTCACAAACTTTGTCAACCAGGAACAAACGGTAAGGACAACCGAATATGTGGATGTACCATGCATGTATCCTGTTCCAGGCGCAAGAACGAGAAAGGAAAAAATGAAAAATGAAAAAATAGGGGACTACGGAGAGCAGAGAGTTTCCCAGCTCTCCCTAGTTCCTTCTCCTGTTTCCTGTCTCGTTCCCGCGGTCCTTCGCGCGTCTATTTCGCCCGTTCTCACTTCACAATCTTTGAGCCTCGTTATTCTAATGAACCAAGAGATGATGATCTAAGAGTAGGATAATTTTCTAAATCTATTAATAGTTTCACGCCATGCTGTGAAAGTTATTTTTATTTCGTTCTGATCGAGGCTCCGACATCACATTACTCGAACTGACCAATCAGGTAGCGCTCTTAAAATATTCAGCTATGGACTGAAAGTTAAAAATAGATTTATGGGGGAATGCTTCTCTTTATTATAGATCATCCTCCCTTGAATATACTTAGTATAATGTATAGTCTATTTCCCTTTCACTGTTACAGGCAAATTTCCTGAAGACGTCACAAGGAAAATGGTTCTTGTTCTAACCACTTGTTTGGCAGAATATTCCTTCATGCAAACTTCAAGCGAAGGATCCACTCTTGCCCGACATCAAAAGTAGGTGTTCCGTCATGTAGGAGGATGGCAAGTCTCCTCTTAAAAGATTCTGGTCACCGTACCTTGTACTCCAGGGCCCGGTTGCAGTTGTTCGAAAGCCGATTAATGCTAATCCAGGATTAAAAGTTAATCAAGCTGTTAATTTCTCTTGTATAAACGTGTTTTTCTCTGCCAATGTTTTGTAAAGTTTAAGATTAGTCAAAGTCAAAACAGAAAGACAAAAAATATAAACAGAAAACCTCACTGAAAAGTTACAAAACTGAAATCAAAATTCGCGCTAATCCTGGATTAACTTAATCGTCCTTTGAACAACCCGGCCCCGATTCCCGCCTCTGCCGTTGGTTTCCGTCTCTTTGTGCTTTATCTATTGCAAATTATTACGCAATGTTGCGACGTTTATTTTCATTTCTTCTCCCGATTCTCGGCACATTGGGAATCCCGCTTTGTGCTCTCTTCTCCCGCGTCATGCATGTAATCTTCTCGCCCCCATTACCCTCGGGTTCCCGCCCTCCTGTCCCCCACCACTCTTCATAGTCCGTGTCAATCTTCTCCAGTCTTAACCCTCCTTGTTCCTTTTTGTTTTCTTATTACCCCCTTTTTTGTTTTTCTACCTTGTGAACTATTATTTGCCATTTCCTTCGATTTGAAGGTAATTGTCGCCCGATAAGGTCGGTACACGCGAGGGGACTCTTGTATGAACTATCCATTTCGTAAAATAAGAATATAAACCAATCAAATACTAAATCAGATTGTCCATGCAGAAAGTCCCCTCGTGTGTACGTTCAAGGGACTTGTCCCCGGTACACAGTTTTGTAACAAGTCCCAGTCGTGCAACCAGTCCCCTCGTGTAAACACTACGCGACACCTGTCGCATGAGTAGTCCCGGGGACAAGTTTCCTCGTGTGTACCGACCGTCCTTTGTATGTTTGTTTTACGTTTTTGTGTAGAGTCAGACATCTCTTCAATAATCCTTTACGATCAGAAAGAGTGGAACAGTCCATACTAGATTAGAGTTTTTATACACTATAGTCTAATGCATCCTTTGTGCAACCGAAACGCGTGCAACGATGGAAACAAAATGCTATTTTAAGAGCAATTTGTTATTGTAAAGTTCTGTGAAGAAATGTTATTTACTACATAAGCTTATACACACATCAGAAAAAATCAGCTTACTCGTGCTTAAGCGCCACGTACGATTTCTTCTCCCCTTGGTAACCGTTCAATAGCGTTTACATGCTGTAAATGTGTCTTTTCGGTTTCAAGTTTTCTTATTTCTTAAAAATTCAACTTTACAGGTGATTTTGGAGGATCTCCCGGATGAATTTGCTGAAGCGCTTCAAGATTACAACCGTCAGGTTACAGATGTCTTCAGCCAGTACCTCACCACAGTGGCCGCTGAACTTGAAAAGGACCGAGGAGAGGAAAACAAACTCCCTTTATCAGGAATTGGTTAGAAAGACACACATGCAGCTATATCCCGGGGGGGGGGGGGGGGGAAGGGGGGCTCTGTATCTGGGATGCTCGTCGTACCTTTTAGGGGCTGTTTTTGTTAATCCTATTCAGACCGGGCTTTTTCAGACCGGGTGGAGGGGGGGGGGGGGGGGGAGTTTGCGGAATCCTCCGTTCCTCCAACGCAGAGAGATGATGACACCATACAACGTGGAAATTACGTCATGATTTCCGAACAGCCGCCATCTTGGATCCACCAATCCGTCAGAAAGCCACCAAAAATGACTCAAAAGTAATCAAAACCAAAGCAAGAATGCTAAAATAATTTAAAAAGATAAAATTTATTGCAAGAAAGGTTTCTTATTTTTCTTTAAAAACCAGAAAATTCCAAATTTTGAAAAACATGCCTGTCAAAATATGGTTGTATGGCCATGATAACAGAAACTTTCGTGAACAACGACAGGTACGTCATACCAAATTGTTCCCAGATGAATATTAGGTAACGTCAAAAATTTTGGCGGCTTTTAATTAATTCAATATAATAGGGTTAAAGGTGTTCCATTTCACCCGAAAGTAGCGAACCTCCAAGTAGAGATAATAAAAGTCTGCTGAATCCGAAAGTAAATAACAGATTCTCTTTAATCCAATTCTATTTCCTCTTACAGAATTTCCAGATCAGGCGAGCATTGCCGCCGACCTTGCCGCGGAGCATGACATCATCAAAAGCCTGGCGCGCTCTTCCATTCTGTATTCCGCTTGTTCGTCATTCACTGCACTGTCAGGAAATTCAGACCTGCAGTTGCATTCTTCTGGCCAAAATGCAGCCGTAAGTGAGAAATTTGAAGAAAGCAGTGTCTGTGACGAGGACAAGAACTCTACAGAAGCTGGTAGCAGCCAAAGCGACGAGAAACGCGAAGACGGCGAGACCGTAAACGACGAAAGTAAAGACCAACTTGAAAGTGATGAAGAAGACGATGTGGAGGGGCATCGCAAGCAAATTGATCATTTGTTGAAGGTGAAAATTGTTTCACATGCAGCACTACTAACGACACATTTGTCAGTGTTATAGTTATACCAAATGGCAGCCATTTTGTGATAACATAGCTATTTATTGCAAACTGGTTGGCCTATTTTGCACGCGAATTTCCTATGGTGACTGATAGGCGAATGCTTCGTTTCAACAAAAAAACGAAAAAGCAAGAGGCACACACGAACACCAACCCCGCGGTCTGGCCAGTACCTTACGCATGCGCACATCCATATCACCCGGGCAGTGGCAGCCATGGACAGCTGTTTCGGCCTTGTTAGGCCTCATCAGCATGGCATAGCCACTATTCTCCCTCGGTCTTTCCCTGAGCTAACCAGGACAGGTTCGCTCAAGTGGTTTGTTATCTGCTTTGAACGCGGGCTCAAATCACCGGCCGGACCACTAACCAGCTGTGCCTTGGGCAGGGACGTTTGGTGGGGGACGTTAAATATCCCACCGAACACTGTTCGAAAAGAGTAGGGGACGTAATGTATGTGTGGTTCCGAGAAGAGGGATTATTTAGTAGTCTCAAGACCCCCCTTCGGAATGCCTGATTGCATTCTGTAAAGCCTGGTTTTCACTAGCGACGCAAGCACAAGCGCAAGCACTAGAGCCCTTATTTCGCCGTGAAAACGGGCTTGACGCAAGCATAAGCACAAGCACAAGCACAAGCACAAGCACAAGCACAAGGATCAAAATATTTTGATCCTTGTGCTTGCGCTTATGCTTTTCCGTCAGTTTATGCACATAAACGTGGTTTTAACGATGATCAAATCTTGCTGGTGAATATTTCGTTCTTGTGCTTGTGCTTGTGCTTGTGCTTGCGTTCGTTTTCACTTGCACTTGCGCTTGTGCTTGCGTCGCCAGTGAAAACCAGGCTTAAATAACTATGTACATATTTCTTCGAGGTTTCGTGTAATGTTAAAATGCCGTCATAGGTATGCAGTGGAAGGTTCCATATCTGTTACCGCTATGCGACGAAGAACGGACAATTTTCCTAAAAACTGTTGGTGTTTTTTTTTTAGATTAGTCTAGCTACATCACGGATGGCGCATCTTGAAAAATTTCGCCTAAATGTTTGAAGTTCATCGTTCGTAATCCGTCTCAATCTTGCTCCAATCTAAACCATCGATGTTCCATTTTGGTTTGTTATTACCTCTTTGATGGTTTTCTACCTTAGACAACTATTAGTTTGAAGTTTGGTTCGTGGTTATAGCTGAAATCATAGTTAATAGAGGGAAATGGTTATGAAGCCCAACAAAGTTCTTTGTTATATGTTTTTGTTCGCTATTTTGGGGGTTGACCGTGCACAAAACCTGACAAAATACAATAGGTGATTACGTGTGTTCAAGCAACTAACCAATAGAAACGTTGCGATTACGTAATTCATGCATAGTGTATGAGCGCAAAACTAAAGATGTGCACGGTCGTGGACCTTCCAACATAAATCTTGGCCTCTTTGTTTGCTCCTTTGAAGTTTGCCGGGCTTCATAACCATTTCCCTCTATTAACTATGCTGAAATAGAAGAAAACAGGCGTAGTTTTCTCTTTCAGATTGTTCGTCAGGATGTCTACACAGACATGAATGTCGTCCCCATTCTTCCTCTCAAGAAATACAACTCAGTCGGGCGTGTTCAACACTTGAACGCTTATGCTCTGGATTTCTTCAAGCACGGATCCTGCAAAGTTATTGAGAAAGAAAATGGGTTAGTAAGTTATAAATATTCACAGGGCGGCAAATAGGTTTTTATTTATTTAGTAACTCTATCATATATAATCCGCAAGAGCATTCGGCATAGCCATATCAAAACTTACAATTCCCAAATGCATCAGTCAAACATATAGTAAGTCACGAGAATTAATTAAATACCAATGCATCAAATATAAATAATCTCTCCCAACTAAAACCATGAGAAATGTACTATTTGGCTCTGCACTGTATGTGTAAGGTCTGTAAGAGTCCGAATAAACTAGATTAGATTACTTTTCTATACTATGAACCACTGTGTGTATTTCAGTTTTGCTTAGCAGTTTTGTCCTTAACCAAGATATCTGAGTTAACTGGTTTCCAGCCTAGAGAGTGTTGCAGATTGGTTCATAGTATACAGTATCTGGTTTGAAAACGTGTCCGTTTGCATCTGTGCATGATGACGGAGTGTTAACGTACTAATTTTCTCTAGCCCCCATCAAGGGGGAGCAGCAATACTCCTAGTAGCTTCTGTTGAGGCACAAGGCTTTATAAAGGCTTTTATCTCGATCCTTGTGGAATTATCAATTATCTGAACGGTTGTAATTTCTTATTGAAACATTGTTTGTTTATTGTCGGGCGATGGTTATTTTACAGAATCAGGGCTGGCGAGGTTTTCAATGTGCTGAAGGACTTTGGCCTTACCATTAAATCAATCAGGTAATATACGTGCTTATAGACCCTATTCCAAAATGGCTGCCAATTTAAAATTATTTTGTATGCGTTTAAATTTGCCTCACTAACCTAGTTCTAGTATCAACTCAAAATCGAGGTAACTTAAGCCCCTTCCACACGAGCAAGTTTTCCTTGACAAGTTTTCACTTGACAATTTTTCCTTGCTCGTGTGGAAAGGGAACAAGAACACTTGTCAAGGAAAAAATTGCCAAATTTCCCTTTCCACACGAACAAGGAAAATTGTCAAGTGAAAACTTGTCAAGGAAAACTTGCTCGTGTGGAAGGGGCTTTAGTGAGGCAAATTTAAATACGTACAAAATAATTTTAAATTGACAGTCATTTTGGAATAGGGTGTATACGAGCCAACTAATCAATTTATTACAATTCGCTTGCGTTACGTCACGGCTAACAAGTGTTCATTGGCAGTTGGATTCACGGGTTCCACCGCCCAAATGTTCAGTATGATCATTCATGTAGACCATTGTGTTTACAATCGTTATTGGACCATCAGCCTGCTAACAGAAAATGCCTCTCAGTACGTTACAGTGAAGATGACGCTACCGTTGCCACTCGACAAAGTTTTTGATTAACTTTTGACATCTTTTTGACAACTTTTTAACGACTTTCGGATGGGTTCCGTTTGACTTGACCAATCAAAATCCAAGGAGTGTTGGAGGCGGAGTCGTGAAATTTGAATGGTTTTAATTTAGTTCAAATGTGGCGCCACAAAACGGAACCGATCAAAGTTGTCGAAAAGATGTCAAAAATTAATCACAAACTTTGTCGAGTGGCAACGGTAGCGTCATCTTCACTGTAAGACCCGCTCCTTTCCGCCAGGCAGCTTGGTTATAGGCCTAACGTCCCAGGGCACTTTTCCTTCAAATATGAGAAGGACGGAAAAAAGGCCCTGGTCCGCCATTATGGTAACTACAGAAAATACCTCCGTTTGTACCGCATCCCTAGGTCTCGGTTATCGGCCCATCGCACCTCGTCCCAGGCGCTTTTCCTTCAAATATATGGGAAGGGCAGGAAAAGGCCCTCTGAGTGTCCCATCAGTATGGTAACAGAAAATGCCCCCCTCCCCGATTATACCTCCTTACCCGGTTATAGGTCCATCACTCTGGTGATAGAAAATACTTTCACGATTATCCCCCCCCCCCCCCCCCCCCCCCTGCACGAATAATGAAATACTTTGAGAAGTTATATCTGCCATTCGTTCCTAATAGAATACACTAATTCGTGTATTTCGATATTCCACAACCGTTGTTTAAAAGCAATGCTCTTGTATTCTTTTTTTCTCAGTTGTTCATTGGAGGAGCTGGGACCTGAAAGTGATAATGTGGTGCTCGCCTTCAAGCAGTTGGCCCAGGAGTTCGGAGAAAAATTCCAAAAGCAATACAAAAAAGACATATGAGTAAAACAATGATGAAATAAGTTTTAGCAAGATTCAGTTCAATTGCGACTGCATATGAAACTCGTTCCAAAACTAAAATGCGGTTTCCAAAATAGACAAATTCAGAGCGATTTTCATAGGCGCTCGGAAAATTGTGCCTGTTTACGAGCAAGAGAGGGAATCGTGTCAGAATAATAGTTCTCATCACTGGAGCAGTATGTCAATTATGCTAGAAATTAAACGAGAAGATAACTGTGGCTGTTAACGAAGTTTACAGTTTGCACTGAAAAGCAAAAACCGCCATCAATTTATTTATCATTTTCTCCGAATCGTAAAATGCTTTAAAAAGTGATAGTATCAATTTTTTTGATCTGTTAATGCTGAATTCTGCCGCGTAAAACGTTCGAAATCTACCAAAGTAGAGAAATTCCAAATTTCGGAATTTGACCGGCATTCCAATTTTCAGGATCCTGCAAACACCAAAGTTGTCTTAGCAGAAACCACTTTAATCATTGCAGATATGTCCAGAAATGCACGCAGCTAAGAAATTTACAAAAATTACGAAAATTCGCAAATCCGTGGAAGAACATTTTGTAAAATCCGCTGCACCGCTTTAATCGGGCGATGTGCTGTAATTTACCGTATTAACGGCCGCCATCTTGAAAATGTGCGGAAATAATGCACCGCGGTCGTAGGCCGCACACCACCTGGGGCCGGATAAACTTTGTAAAATTCGCAAAGCGTGGTAACGAAAAATCGTAAAAGTTGTAAAATTCGCATCTGCGTGCATTTCTGGACATAAGTGGATAAAATATTTGGAGTACTTCCTTTACGTTAATACAATTATAAGTCAGAACGCCTGGCCAATGTTCCCCAATATGGACCGAACAAGCCGCCGTTTATAAAAGTTCAATAAAGTTAATTACTGTTATTGGCTCGTTTACAATTTTGCTGATAAATAAAACACGAATCCATTGTTGGTAAACGCGCGGGCGACAATAAACATGTATTTACGCAGTTTAACTTTAATCCACTTTCCTTGAAGTTTAAACAAAACTGCGCCAGAAGTTATTAACGCGTTAGGGCGTCGATCACGCGTTGGGGCGTCAATCACGCGTTGGGGCGTCAATCACGCGTTGGGGCGTTAATGACGCGTAGGGGCGTCGATCACGTGTTGGGGCGTCAATCACGCGCAGGGCGTCAATCACGCGTAGGGGCATCAATCACGCGTTGAGGCGTTAATTACGCGTAGGGGCGTCAATCACTCGTAGGGGCGTCAATCACGCGTAGGGGCGTCAATCACTCGTAGGGGCGTCAATCACGCGTAGGGGCGTCAATCACGCGTTGGGGCGTCAATCACGCGTTAGGGCGTAGGTCACGCGTAGGGGCGTCAATCACTCGTAGGGGCGTCGATCACGCGTTGGGGCGTCGATCACGCTTTAGGGCATCAATCACGCGTAGGGGCGTCAATCACGCGTAGGGGCGTCAATCACGCGTAGGGGTATCAATGACACGTAGGGGCGTCAATCACGCGTTGGGGCGCAATGACGCGTAGGGGCGTCAATGACGCGTAGGAGCGTACGCGGGCGGACTCTGAAAGGACTATAAGGAGATGATTCATCACCAAGAAACTATTTTAGAGCGCCGAAGGCGCACCCCACTAAGGGGAAATTTAGGGTCTTGGAAATGCCATTTCCTGCGTTTCCACGGGACATTTTGAATAAATACTTGTTACTTCAACGCATCACATTAGTAAAACAAAACTAAAAACAGATATAATTCAGTCCAATCAAAATCAGTGAAACGAAAAAGTATATTGAATGATTATTTTATTGAATCAAAGGAGGCGCACCACGTGAACCTACACGGATTGACCGAGGTGAAATAAAGAGGCCTAGGAACTAGGGAAAACCGAAAAACCGCTTTTCTTATTCATAAAAACCGAAAACCGAATGTTAAAAAAGGTAAAAACCGCAACGGATACCAAAACCGAAAAACCGGACATTTTTAGTGCAAAAACCGAAAAAACGTCGATCTAAAAAATGACCAAAACCGCGTAAAACCAAAAACTCCAATGCCCATTGGTACCAGCGAACTGTTATTACGGTAATCTGCGTTGGACTGGAATCCCATCCGGGATGAGTGGCAATACTCCTAGTCGCTTCCACTAGGCTCTGTGAAAACTTTTTATAGTTTTCGCGAAACAACGTTACGTTATTATAATGACCGAAATTTCGCTTTACGCTCTTATCAAATGCTCGTTTGACGCACGCCGGTTCATTTTGAGAGCAATTGTGTTATTCCAAACGCATTTCACTTCCGATAAATTAGAATGATTACCAAACATTGATTTGCCAACGTGGCGAAACAGAGTTTTGTCTATTTTTTTTACCCCATCGATGATCACATATTTGACATTCTTTGTCCAATCCTGTTTGTGGGGCGAGAGAAAAAGTATCTCTAAACACTGAGGAACTGTTACAAGAATCTGCCGGGAAAAGGAAGACGTTATTATTACTAATTAACAATAGGTTTCTTAACATAATGTAATCAAAGCATTCAATGAGCCAACTCTCATGAATGAATAAATTAATATGCATAAATTTAATAGCGACATTAAAGTTTACTAGGTGAACTAAATGAAGTTTTATTTTTATCACTTTGGCTTTTTAGTTTCTTTCATAATAAGTGTTCATAGATGCTTTGACTTTTCATTTTATTTCCCACGGAAGTAACGATCAGTAAAAAATTGAACGGCATCTCCCTCTTTTTCCGAGAATCCGCCGACCCATGCCACACTCGACAAAAAATACATAGCGTGACATAAACGCGACTTGTGACTCCGATTCTTGGAATTAGTTCGGTTTCTTGGAAAGCATTCCCCTGTATAATTAAGTATATATTTCTTTATTCCGGTGGTCATATTGTTCGCGTTTTCTTGTAGAATTTATTACCTCGATGATAGCGTGGTTTATAGCTTTATGGTTAAAAAGCATATGGGAAGTACCAAAACGACGGGAATTTACCGAATTTATTTAGGCTAGATTTGAAAGCCCTGTCCAGTAGCTGAAATTTATTCAGGTAAGCGTTTATATTCCCGTTTATATTATCTTCTTTACCATAACATTTTTAAAACAGACAGTTTGATGCACAAGGGCAACTCGAAAGATGGATGTCTTAAACTTTACAGTTTATTTAAAGCCAAATTTATACGTCGCATTTTTATAGTCGCATTTCAATCTCTTCAAATCAGCGCAATGCCCCACACAAATAGAAAAGTAGAACGCGTTGCTTGCCTTTCATGGTGTATTGCAATAAACGTAGTCGAAGTAAGAATTAATCAAGCAAGAATTAATCAAGTAAGAATTAATCAAGCAAGAATTAATCCCTAAAGTATACTCTACAATCGCTCTAGAAAGTGTACATCGAAAATCCAAGAGACTAATATTTAATATACCTCCGTTCCCGTACTCATTTTTCGGCTGACCAGTACAGGAAGTTCCAAGGAAGTTTTATGCAAATATGTGAAATATATGTTTGTGAGACTATAAATGGACATCATTTTGTCGAAAGTGAAAGGAGGGTTTAAGTCCCAGTCAAAGAGAAGAGAAGTGTATTTGGAAGGGAAGATAAATGTTGCCGGTTCGCTTTAAAAATTAATATTGTTCAGACGCACAGCAATGGATCAAAAGGGTAAATCGAGGGTTGGCTCCCGTTTAATTATTTATTCTGATTTATTATTCCATGCGTTCAAGCGTGGCGGCGGCCGATATAAACAGCTGGTATTAAACAAGGAACCTCGCTATAAAGACCTATAAAAGGAACTTGGACTGGGCGAGCCGTCAGTCATGAAAACCTCACAAATAACGGTTTGAATAATGGCAATAGAAATCATAACAGAACTGCGAAGAAGCCCTACCCTGGGTACCAGGTTTCAAATCTCTCTTAAGGCCCGCATCTTATGGCTCCGCCGCTCGCCGGGGCGTCGTCAGCCTCCGGCCGATCTCGACGCGACGGAGAAATAAACCTCTGGTTTAGCTTAAAATGTAGACTGCAAAACAGTCCGTATTTTCGCGCGAGAGTGTCGGGCTGAACGCGGCCGAAGGATCTGAAACGAGCGTGAAATTACGAGTGGGATTGGGGAGAGACGCTATAAATACGGACTGTCGCCTTTCCATACACAGATACATGAAATCCGTTCCGAATTCTGCGTTGCTGGAGAAACGCAAAATTCCGATTGGTCCGTTTTCGACGTAATCTGTCATCGGACATCATTCTCGTCCCGGAGGCCTAACCACAAACAGCGTCAAACATCGATCAGTTCGCGGGCGGTAAGACAGTCCGGACTTTGATAGATGCGCTTGCAAGACGAAAGCAGGGAGTTTTTGATCGCTGTACTTCGGATTTCGGAAAAGGCGTTAGTCCAGTCAAGCGACACGATTTCGACCAAGATTACAAAATCAACAGATTTAGGAAAGGCAACGATCATTGTTATTATTCCGTTCGAAAGCGATGAGCTGATTAACTCAAACAGCTGGAAAGCGTGTTGTTTTGCTCCACCGGGATTCTCGACTCGCCAAATTTTGCTTGAATAATAGCAAAGTTCCCCACTTTCAACGGACACGAAGGTTTTGCCCAAATTGCATCTTAAAATACCAGTCACATAATCGGCAATTATCTGAGGAAGAAGGTCATTTAGGATTTCTCGAATAGAGCTCAGTTATTAGGCGTAGGAGGCTTCAACAACGAATTTTTCGCCACATTGCCAATGACTCTATAAACTGGGGGAATACACGCAGACAAAAGTGAAGTGAAGTGAAGTGTCACGTTCAGGTCACGTTTATGGTATCGAATTCACTATATAGTCGGAACTGTTTAAGGAATTTGTGACACTTTAGCGGAAGCATCAGACCCCCTGGTCGGAACGAATTTGTTGTATGAAAAGGGACAGTCTCTCTTTTCTCGCCTCTTACGAGGCTCGCGCGTGGATTATCGGCGCTTCGCGCCTCTCAATTCGCGCGTCGCGCACAATATTTCGAGAAAAAGAGAGACTGTTTTGCAGTCTACTTAAAATGGTGAGATCCGAATTAATTGTTGAGCTGAGCATTATATTCATTTTACAAGTTGAACTGATGGACAGCTGAACGAGTTGTTTGTACGGCGAGCAAATCGTGCAAGACTACAGAATTGTGTTGAGACGAGCGAAACTGAGCCAGTTAAAATCAAGTTCACTGAAGTAAAGAGCAAAGGAAAGCGTCAATATCGACATGGATGGAGAGAAAGAGAGTGATCTTCGAAGAGAATTTCACTGTGAAGTGATCTTTGATTGTACCGTCACGAACGTTAGCCTGCGAACTGCCGGGCGGTATAACTTATTAAGCTTATGCTTCGTCTCTGATATTTATTGTGCTGATTTTAAAAGCTTAGTCCAGCTGGAATTGAAAAGCCTCTTCGAAATACAAGGTAACAACCGAATAGGTTGTGCCGTGTAAACAGGTATTCATTCATTTTGAACAAATTTGTGCAGATTTGTATTGGTTTTCGGGTCTCCCCGTAAATTGCTTCAGGCTTCCTTTTGTGCTCGTTCGGTTGCATTTGTTGTACATTTACAGTAATTTCCCATTACATATTTCGTTGCAAACTTTGCTGCATTTTATAGCAGTTTTAATTTGTTACTTCGTCTTCAGTCAATTCTGCCACGAAACAGTTTTCTCCGGCGGCCATTGTTCCTTGGAGAGAGACAAAAAATAGATCAGCTCTCTTTCTCGCTGACGCGTTCATATTTGTCGGAGCAGGGTTATCAGTCGATAACCTGTCTCCGTTTAACCAATCAAAAAGCTAGAAATCCAATAACCGAGATCCAGTTTTTAATAATTGAATCTATCCGATAAATGGCTCAAGGAAACAAATTCAGAAGCTTACCGAGCGACGATAAAACAGAACAAGTATTCAAACTCCTTTTCCTACCTATCTTGTTCGTGAAAATTAAAAGAACAACCTGTTACAACTAGCAAAGCGTCACGGTACAATAAAGCTCTAGCTCGTGCCCACTCCCTCAAAACGAAATCTGGAAAAGGGTGAATCGATGTACACGGATACACAAACTGACTACATCGCTGAAACATTGCTGATGTTTTCAAATGCTCCTTAGGATACTTTAAATAATGGCGCGTCTCGTATGTTGCCTCTCTCCTCCCCGCGAGGCGAGCGCAGGGGACTGCATAGATCGACGAAAGAGCATGCAGTCTCACCTGCTCATTCGTTTGATCGCTAACGCCTGCTGGCCTGAACTCACTTACTCCATTCAGTGATTTTCCTCCTCCCAAACCGTTGAGGCATCTCCCGAAGTAGACGTCTGAGATTCGACCCAAAACATTCCATACTGATATCGATGACATAGCATTACAGAGATCCGTGTAGTGTCTCTGATTGGTTGTTACTTGCGCGCGGAACAACCAATCAGAGACACTGACACGAATGTCTTTAATTAGTGCGATGTCCAGCGAGTTCGGGGCCGTTTTCGGCAGTAATAATAATAATAATAATAATAATAATAATAATATTTAGTATTTATATGGCGCAAATTAACATATGAATATGATCAAATGCGCCTTACAATAAAAGATATGCTATGATTATGAGTAATTTAAAACTAAAATATTTACAATTATGTATAGGACTTTAAAGTTAAAAAGCTAAAAATCGGGCCTAGAAAAAATGTGTATAAAATATCAAGAGCTATTCATACGCCTTTCTAAATAAAAATGTCTTCAATTTGGACTTAAAACGGTTAAAATTGTCCTCCTCTCTTATTGTACTCGGCAATTTGTTCCAAAGTGATGGTGCAGCAGCAGTAAAAGCCCTGTCACCAAGTGTCTTCTTCGTTTTCGTGGACGGTGGTATTCACAGAAGTTCAGAATTGGAGCGAAGACCATACATGGAAGGATTCTTAACATGAATAAGGTTACTAATGTAGTTCGGTGCTTGGCCATGTATGGCCTTAAAAGTAATGAAGTCCTTTTAATGCAACCATCAGGATGGCCGAAGGAGGTGCCGGTGACGATAACATTTCCTGGTCTGATGAAGAGGCCGCTGATGTTTCCGACTCAGATACTGACGATACTTCAGATGAAAGTAGGCAACACTATCAATTTTCTTAGGTCACTGTAGTAAATGTACATGTGCTGTGGACTAGTAATTTATTGTGAACTGAACGAGCGATGTGTGGCTTCGAGCTTGGTTTCTGGTTATAAGTGGTTAGTGTCCTTGAGTTGTGTTCTTAATTCTCACAGCGCCTCTCTCCACACAGCTATATAAACTGGGGTAGCACGGCGAATTGTTGGAACAACCTAACAAAATCATCGGGGGTGGGGTGGGAACTCCACTACAGCTATATTAGAAACTGAAGTACAAACCACTTGGCTTGGAATAGACTTTTTAAAACAAACCTCGTTCCCAGTGTCTTCTCGTTTTTAACTCTCACGTGGCGAGTCACGTGACACAAGGGTATATGGTGTGGATCGGCGGCATTCTTTCAAGATGGCGGCTGATCGAGAGAAGAAAATCAGCTGCCATATTGAAAGACGAGAAGACCCTAGGAATGAAGTTGTACATTAATACATTTTAACTGGTGATGATAAAATACGTACATGTAAAGTCAGCTTGCGAAATGGTCGTAACGGGCCTAGTATATATGTTGCTTTCCCTTATTCTTTGTTTTCATCTGACGTCATCAAAATTCTAAAATCTAAACTGTTAATCCTACAAAGCTATTCTTTTTATATCTTCTAGACATGGAAATCATTAATCTCTATGCAAAGTTTGGTATCGATCCAGTGATTCCTTTTGGAAATAAAGCTATTTGAAATTTGTGATGTCCCGGATGAACGTGTTAATGAACTGTCACAAAAAACGGATATTTTATATCATTTTTAAATTTTCAGACGTGATAATAATTTAGAAGAGGTGTCTAAACAGATTTGAAGTGAAAGCTAATGATATTGACGGTAGAATATACTCTAATTCTTGTGCAATTTTATGGCGGCCATGTTGGTGCCCCAGAGAAGGGCACCAACATGGCGGCTGCATACTAAACACTGTAATTTTCTGAAAATTATTTTGGCTATAACTCGGTTATGAAAAACGCTACAAAACTATAATTTGGACAAAACGTTTCTTTCTGCCAGTTCTTTTACCTGTTAATTTTCTGATGTTGTTCATGCAAGCAAACAGTTTTTGTAATGTTGATGAAAACCACCAATAAGCTTATTTGCTTTGTAGTTAGGCGTCTTAGAGCAGAGTTTTGCGAATGGCTTTTTTTATTCATTGAAGGCGATAACACGGATGAAGACGAGGTTCAACTTGAGGATGATGGAGAGAAGATTGATGACGAGGATGAACTCGCATTCTTGAATGAATTAGGTAATTAAGTGATTAATGTCAAGGGACAAACAGATAATGGGTAAATAATGTCTGTTTGGTGCTTAGAAAAGTTACGAATCCCAACTAGACTGTTCACAGCCTCATAGCCTCCAACGCGAAAAAAATCGCTAGTGCAAAGGGTGGTGGTCTCGATCAGCTTCCCAGGCCCGGTCCCCAACTCATCACTCTCATCCAGATCTCCAGCGGTTCATTTTTCACGTTCAACGATTTGAGAAGAACAGTCTATTGACAACAGCTGGATAATATTTTTCCATGGAACTAAAATAACTCGGCCTGATAATGAAGTGAAGGTGTGCTTCAGTGGAGTTCGAAACCGGCTGGAAGGGCTTAATAAGGGAATAACTTTTAAAATGACGTGCATTCCTGTGGCGGATCCAGACCTGTTTATAAGGTGGGGGCCCAAAAAAATTTCCGTTACTTCGGGCCTTAAATTAAGGCGGAGGCCCGAAAAAATTCATATTTTTATTTTACATATTTTCGCCCATAAGGGGGGGCTACCCTAGATCCGCCACTGCATTCTACCGGAGGGATGCATGTATTATTACCCAAGAGAACAATGCTCGATTTTTATATTGGGAGCTATTGCGATCATTATGCGTTTTTGTCAGCGAGCGCAAGCATTACAGAGCATTCTTTTGGTTTCCTTTGGTTTTGCGAATATACGAGCAGTCTCGTCCAAATTAGTGTCTGAAGTTCGAGCCGATCGAGTAAATTTTGCAAGCGTCACTCTATTCGCACTTCGTTTATGATTTAATTCTGATACCCCACTTGTCTTTTTATTCTTCACACGGGAAAATATAAACTCACAATTGTACTGTACCAAATGTACGTGGCTTCACAGTTCGATTCTGCGCGTCTATACCAGGGTTAAAATCCCGTTGAAACCCTGAATTATGTTCAGGCTTCTTTTCAATTGCAAGCACAACCATGATGGTAATTCCTTCACTTTCAGATCATGCGGAGCCGACGGAGGATGGTGGAAAATCACGACTTGATATCAAGTGCATGTCTTACGTCAGTGAAAATTTCTACCGGAAAAAAGTGACGCCACAGTAAGAATGAGTTAATGTAGGGGTAACGGTTGTGGAATACGATACCGTAAAAGCTCTATTAAGCCCCGGGGGGCTTATTTAATTTCAGGCCTCAAGAAGGGGGGGCTTAATAGAGAGAGGGGGCTTATTTCAAATCATAAATTTTCAAGAAAATTCACATTATTTTTTCGAACTTTACTATTACACCACTAACTAAAACAGAACAAGAAATGGGTTATATATGACCGTCTTACAAGGGAAATGTCATTTATACCCTAACTCGACGATAGTTCTGGAAATTAAAGACCATGTTTTAACATAAAGTGACTGAAATGCCAGAAAATATTGCTGAAAAGTCATTTACATCAGCCTGACGGAAGGGGGAAGGGGGGCTTATTACAAAATCTGACTTCAAAGGGGGGGGGGCTTATTAGATAGGGGGGGCTTAATAGAGAGGGGGGCTTATTACAAAATCTTACTTCAAAGGGGGGCTTATTAGATAGGGGGCTTAATAGAGAGGGGGGCTTATTACAAAATCTGATTTCAAAGGGGGGGCTTAATAGAGAGGGGGGGGGGCTAAATAGAGCTTTTACGGTATATATCGAGCCTGTAGACATGCAAAAACGCATGCGCGCAAACGAGAAATTTGAGTCACATGCCCAACGTATGGTAATGAGCACTCTCTGCTGGCTAGTTGTTCAATATATTTGTACACTGTCACTGTTATCTTTGAAGATATAAGTGATTTTTTTTTAAAATCTCGCTATGTCGGCAGTCTAATGAATAGTGCGTTGTGTTCGGACCGAGAAACTTTACTCTCGCAGTGCCTGCCCTCTCTCCACTCAGGGGCAAAATGGGTACTGGCGAATTGTTAATGGTTAAGGCAACCTGGCCAAATGCTCGGGAGTTACCTACGATGGACTAGCATCCCATCCAGGGGGAGTAGCAGCACGGCCTAGTCGGCTTCGTGCTACAGAAAACCGGGATAAGCTCATTCGCCAATGAGCCATTAGGTTCACTCCTCCAATCCTTGGTCGAAAACCCATACTCTATTGGGTGGCACATCCCCGTATAGGCTATATATAGGGGTAACCCCCAACCCCCTCCCCCTGGGCTCCGATCCTTAGGATTGGAAAGTACTTTACCATTCGAATAATTTTCTTTGAAGCTTATCATTACTTTTCATCTGACAGACATATCAACATCCTGACGGACTTTGTAGACGCGGAGATTTTCCTGATCGATGGCGACTCTTTGCTTTTGGAACTTCTTGGAGAGAAGAGTCTGGATTGGAGTCATGGCGGACAGTTTCTTCATCTCACGTATCTACTGGAACGCTTTTTTACAATACTTCACTGATAAAGGTTAGACCACATACACACAGCTGTAACTGACATAGTGAATTTAGAACTGACCACGACGGGGAAATGCAGCCTACGCCCCAGTTGGGACAGAGGGGATTTTAAAATTATGGGAGTGAGTAATATGCATGGTTAAATGAGCAGTACACCGGCTCTGCACGTGCGTTATGTAACTCGGTAGGTTTTTAGCTTTATTCTGCAGCAACACAACATGAAGTGACCATGTTATGGGCTTTATAGAGAACGTCAACCACTATTTTTACTATACTATGTGAATTCCCATATATATATATTTGAACATTTAATTACGTCTTCTTTACATTCAGCCACTGGAAATCCTATGTGTTCCCGTCGTGGTTGGTTTAAAGCTCCCTAATACCACAAAAGAGCTATGCATTTTTTTGCAATTATATAGCGCATTTTCCAATGTTCAAATCTGCTTTACAATTCAACTCAGGGGTGAGATCAGACGTCGGGATATATATATATGTACTTCGATATACTCTACTGATACCGCAAATCCTGTTGTTTCCTTTTCAATATAGGTGGTGTTTTTCCACATCGTCTTCTTTAAAGAAATGGAGATTATCTGGAAGAGTCATCCATCCATGCTGTTAGCTCGCCAAGCTCTTATTCTTCATCTTCAATATAACACACCTTTCACTGTTATCACTTCAATCGACAATTTCTGGGGAAAAGCAATGGAAAGATTACATCGATGACAAAATCCCCGCATTTCTGCTGCTAACTGACGCGGAAAAAATTCCTTGGAAAACCACCAGAGCGAAAAAGGCAGAGTTGGATTTTTTCTTCCGTAGTCTTCTGTTGCATTCTCTTGGGCAGAGATTGAATTGTGTCTTTATTTCGGGTATAGAGATGACAGCGACAAAAGTGATGGGATTCTACATGGAGTCCCATTCGAATCACAAATTTTCTTTGAACGGGTAAGTTCATCATATATTCCATTTCTATAAGCTAATGCAGTTACAATGGTGATGGTAGTGGAAGGGAGTCAGGTATGTATATCAGTTCCCGTTTTGCTGTATCATGTTTTCTACATTCATTCCTCCCGTTCCTTCCTTCGGATTACAGTCAACTCTCTCTTAACGGACACCTGGTGTTGGTCCCTGCGCGCCGTTTTTCAGTCATTTTACTGCATCGAAACTCTCTATAAGCGGACACCTCTCTAAGACGGACAGTTGGTACCGGTCCGGATAGTGTCCGTCTTAGAGAGAGTTGACTGTATTCGAATATTTTTGTATTGCCATTTTAAAAATAAATAATTGAAAATGTTTATTTTGCTTTGCTAGATGGAAAAGCCAGTCTGCAAAATTTGGCATTCCCTGATGCATTCCTATCGTGACGAGGCGCCTGCGGATGATCTCCGCCATCCAGGAACGTCTCCACGTTGTCAGGTGTGATTGCATTTCGATTACATATTACCTTTACTTATTCAGACCGGGGGATCTGCCCGCGGGAACTTCAACCGCTTATAACTTTTTAAATTAATATTATTGCAAAAGCCTCCAAACCTTTCGACCTTACCTAAAATTTATATGGGAGCATTTTGGTATGACATGTCATTGTTCACGGAACTTGCTTGCTTGCTTGCAAAGTTTGTAATTTCCCTGTTTTTTAATGAAAAACCCCTCTTGCAATAACTTTTACCTCTTTAGGTCATTGTAGCATTCTTTTATTGGTTTTGATTACGTTTGAGTCCTTTTTGATGGTTTTCTGACGAGTGGAAAAGTCAAGGAATCCAAGATGGAGGATCCAAGATGGCGACTGTACGGAAATCATGACGTAATTTCCTCGTCAGATGACGTCATCATCTCACGTTGCATTCCTCAAAGGAAACATTTTTGAACGTACTATATACCCTCTAAGTTTCAATCATTGTCGCTGAGCTTGGATGGGGTATTCCGTCCCCCCCCCCCCCCCCCCCCCCAAGGCCTGAATATGGTTAACACAATGTTGCTGGTCATTACAAAATTTAATTATACTTGTTATCTCATAACCTGAAGACGAATCCCTCTGTTCTGTGCGACACTAACTAAATTTCTGTCGTATTTCAGATTGATATCAAAGTAGAAGTACAATCTGCTCTTCAGTCTCCGGCACATGGCGGCTGCCGTGAGCTGGCCACCGTCCTCGCTTGTGGAGAGGTCCTGCGCAAAGTCCTTGACGACACTAACTCCAGTGAGGTATGTAAAAATGTAGCTTTTCCGTTTCCTTTTTTTTTACTATAAAACTGGGATAAGATGATCAGTTAAAAAACGTCATTATTTTGCACGATAGGAAACAGTGAAAACTGCAGAAGACAGAATCAAGCTCTTTTTGCTTCACACTGTACTGCTTAACAAACTGCCGTTGAAGTACAGAGCGCAGGCCATAAACAGCAGCTTGTTGATCAATTCTGTAAAGCGAAAGATGGTAAAGTTTATCCCTTCCACGAGGTTAGTGATTATGAGTATGGAAAATAAGGGAAGGGTCGAGGAACAAAAAACAGGAAAAGTTAAGTGACCTGAAGAGAGCTGGTTAAAAAAAATATATAATGAGAGTAAGGTTCATTTTTTTTATTCTTATAATGTTTTCAAGTAAGTGGTGAAGCTCTTTAAAATTGAAATTTTATCCTTACTTCTGCAAAAGGAGATAAAATCAATTATTTTGTTGTGTTTAGATGTGTTTATACTCTTACCTAACAGATTCACCTAAGTTTGTGGGAAACTTTAAGGCTAATAAATGACGTGTATACCTCCATGGCGATTGAAGACCATGCACGTTACATGTCTTCAGTAGCAGATATAATGGACGGACGACTTGTCCATGCTCTCTTTTTCCTAGCCGTGGAAGAAAGGCGCCCGGGATTGGAAGGTTTGTAATGATTTACACTAGGTTCTCGAATTTTAACATTACAGTAGAACCCCGCTAACTCGAACTCGGTTAACTCGAACTCCCCGCTATCTCGAACTCAAACCCATTCCCCTTAAGCTTGCTTGCGAGTTCGAGTTAACGGGGTTCTACTGTATATTATAAATTACCCGGAAAGTGGTTGGACTTGAATTTTCAATTGATCAACGGTGTTTTCTTTGACCTAAACCAGGCCTATGTTTGCCAGAGGAGGTGATTACAGAAGCAGAGGCTGTATGGAAAAAGGTTGTTGCTGTTGTGAATAGCTCGCACCATTCTGATTCCCTTGAATGCCAATTCCTTCCATTGTTTGCTGGAAATGTGACTCGTTTTCAAAGATTAGAAGGTAAATGTGAAACTTTCATCTCCTTTACATTAAAATGTGTCTTTACGATGATATTTCCTCATGGAATTGTTGTATGATTTACTGGTAAGGTGTAAAGAACAAAGAGCTTCATAACATTTTCCCGCGTTTTGCTGGTTGTTGCAAAGTGATAGTGATTGCGTATGGAAGATGGAGATGTTGATGCTGCTGCTGCTGCTGCTGCTGATGATGATGATACTGATGATGATGATGATGATGGTGGTGGTGGTGGCGCGGCCGGCGACGACGACGACGATGATAATGATGATGATAAAGAATAGGACGAGGACGAGGACGAATACGGGGATGTAAACGGGTATGGGTACGATGACGTAGGCTCGCGTAAGGGTAAACTATAATCTGTTTGTTTAGAAGGAAGTTCCGAATTGGACACTTGTTTGAAGCTCAGACGTCTGCTTGACGTGGACAATGTTCTTGTGAACGAGTATGCTGGGGACACTCGGGCAAACATTAATGCCATGGCTCAGTAAGTACATCTCCGAGTGTTTTTTTTATCAATTCTAGTGTCTCTCATAAAAAAAAAATCAGTTTTACATCTCGGTTTTAATATCATAAAGTTTATAAGCGATTCTGAAGTAAATGTTTGTTTGACTGACCGTGTAACTGGGGGCGGCATGAGAGGTTTTCGCGTCATATATTTAATGTAATTTGTACTCCATTAAGCAAGGGGTTGTTTATGTATGTATTTTATTTAGTGCAAGCAGTAAAGAAGTAAAATTAATCCGCAAAAGATTGTTCGCTCGTACTATAGTGCATTCCTAAAACAAGAGTGTGTGGGAGACGCGGTGGCCTAATAGTTAGCGCGCTGGACTCCGGACCGAGCGGTCCGGGTTCGAGCCCTGGCCGGAGACACTGTGTTATGTTCTTGGGCAAGACACTTTACTCTCATAGTGCCTCTCTCCACCCAGGAGTATAAATGAGGTACCGGCGACAAAATGCTGGGGGTAACCTGCGATGGACTAGCATCCCACCCAAGCTGCATAGTTAGTAGATCCAGGGGAGTAGCAATACTGATCAATACTCCTAGTCGCGTCATGCTACAGCAACCGGGATAAGCTCCGGAAGTTGTGGGCCATGAAGACTTTACCCACCTTAAACTTGCTCATTGCATGTGGAAAAGGTTGGATTTTAATTTGCATCTTTTGTTTAAGGTACGATAGCCAAGAGGAAATATTCACCATTGGTCGGGAATTCGACGAACGGTATCACTGGCATTCCCTTAGACCTCTCAGCGATGAATACGAAAGGACTAGGCAATCATCAGGTAACGTCAAGGGAGCGTACATATTGACAATTTATGTTGTTTTTCCAGAATAGAAGTTCGGTTTTATATTCAACTGGCGCGCGATTCGGAATATCAATTTAAATACCAAGAAGAAATAATAATAAAACAGTTATAAAAGTTAACAAACTTGCCTCATTTGAACCTCTCTTAGTCTTGAACTTTTTTCTTTTAGAGAAACCTCCAGACGATCCGAAGGAAAGGAAATGGTACAACAAACGCAAACAAACATTTGCTCGTTTTCTTCGATTCTATGGCAACTCAATTGAAGGTGGTGACCGCGCGAAAGTAATAACTGTCACGGAGACTGATACCAAGAAAAAGAAAGGGAAAGACAAGGCAGACAAGGTGGTAAGTCAAATGGGTTACACTCCTGTCGAAAAAAAAGTATACGTTTCTTTTTGTGTGAAAATTTACACTAATTTCTATCCGAGGGTAATTAATCTGTTCGATTCCGAGAACTGTAACTATTTCCAGAGCGAATTTTCGAGGAAAACTACGAGCTTTGAAATTATTGATGTCACGGTTGTTGTATAAAATTTTGATCATATAACGCGCACTCTGATTGGTTGAGTAGTCGTTTTGCATCAGGCTATGTAAAAATGGTTGTGACATAAACTTTCGAATTCCTAACTGTATTTCGTGTTTGAACAAGGCCATATGTAAACACGCGCGCATTTTTTTTAAATCCTTCAAATATTTTTTACTCTTGAAGAAACAGTTCGGTTAAATCAATCTTAGCATCAACAAAAAGGTGGATTGAGGTTTGGTTGTTACATGGTGGCCTGGCGGGGCTACAAGTAACACATGCACAGGCTTATCTCTATTGCACTGGAAATGTTAATTTTGCATGTCTTAAGTTAACAGCGATGTAAGTAAGAGCCATTGTGAGTGAACATGAAAACATGCAACAAATGAATGAATTTGAATAACTGTTCAGATTGTAACTTTTTCAGGGCAAGAAAAAAGCACAAATTATTGAAGACAATAAACAGAGTCGTCAAGGTGTGTTCAATTCACTAATATTTTAAGAAAATACCTAGCTGTCTTTACCAAATTGTTATTGTATTTTATACTTGTATAAACGCCTCCTCTCTATAAACATGTATTTTTTTAATCTTATTTTGGGTAAGGAAAATATTTTCGCTGTTCATTTTTTCTTTGCCATAGATGACGAAATGAAAAGAGAGGAAGAGAAGTGGAATTATGCTCTTAAAGTTATCGAGGCACATTTCAATAGGAGAAACTACATCGCTGCCTTGGAATTTGTCGAGGAATTTTTATCACACAGCAAATTCCCACAACGCCGTCTTCCAGCACTCATGAAGAAAGCGATGTGTTGCTTGGGTGCCTGGCAAGATGAACGTAAGTATAAAACTAAAGAACCGTTTGCTCGATGTATTCGTACTCAACTGATTATTAGCATATCATTCCATCCGGGGTGTTTAGGGCATCTACCAACACCCTCCGCTTGAAATCACACGTTTTTTTCGCCACAGCCATAGCTTCCATATGTCAGTTATTCATTCAGTCAAGCTGGTCATTGGATGCATCAAATCTGAGCTCACTCTTTTAGAGGTCATTTTCGCCAAGAAGATGTTTCCATCATCATTTTCAAATTAATCTGAGTTGCGATGGATGTATCCTACGATGGCCTAGCATCCCATCCAGGGCCGAGGAGTAGCAATACTCCTAGTCGCTCAGTTCATGCAATGGAAAACCGGGATAGTCCAGCAGGGCAGTAATGTGGGCCACTAAGCTTGTGAAGACTTTACCTACTTTCTTTGTGGACTTAATAGACTTAATATTTGCAAATGATTCTAAAATAACTTTTATTGCATGTGCATTCCAGGATATGGTGACCCAACATCAAATAACATGAAATATCCTGTCCTTCTTATGGAAAGTACTCAGGAAATAGCACAAAAGTTACAAAGTCATCTGACGGTCAAAGACAAGAAAAAACTTGCCGGATACATGCAGAAAACTAGAATTTCAGGACATCGTAGCCATGTTTTCTGATTCCAATTCAGAAAGTAAAGAAATGGTAAATACAATCGAAGCTCTCTGAGTGCACACTCTCGTAAGCGGACAGCTAGTTACGGCCGCCTTGTCTTGATAAAAGCCTGTTTGAAGTCTCATGCAAACTCTGTATTTACACATTCCCGTAAGCGGCCGCGAAAACTTTCGAGGGGTACGATTTGGATTTTTCTGTTCAGTGTTTCTAAGCTCCTGTAAGCGCACTCCCTCTAGGAACAATTCATACCGCTATTTGCCACAATGGTTTTACACCAAAGTATTACATGTAAAATATCGAAATGTCCCGAAAGTCAAACCAAAATCCGAGATGAAGGTCACGCACAGTTGTAAAGTATAGTAAGCTTCGCTCGTGGCCGTTAGCTTTTCTGGAAATGATGGACCGTCTTATTCAGTCTAATTAAGTCAGGTGCAAAACAAAATTGCCAAATTAGTCGCTGTCCTGTTAAGAACTGCTGGTCAGTGACTGGCAGCGTGGCCCGAGTGGTTAGAGCGCCGGACTTGTAGTCCGGAGGTCCGGGGCCGGTTCGAACCCTTCACCCTGCCATTCGCTGGATTTGTTGTCGGTTGCCCCGAGTTCAACTCCTTGGCTGCGCTCTGTAAATAGCCAACTGGTCTGTCTCCTGCCAGTTGGGATTTCAACCATGTTTCTATACACGGCCCCACAAGCTTCTAGCTTTAAACACAAACCGTGTATAAATAAAGTAAGTTGCTTTGCTTTTACAACAAGGAAGCACAAAAATAAATGGCTTTTGTGCTGATCCTTCTTATGGTTCATTCGCTGCGTAAGTTCCCTTGTGGTTGTTTGGTCTTTTGATTTATTTAGGCGCTGAAAACAAAAAACAAAAAACAACAATGTAGCTTCCAATACCCCTTTATTACATGTAAGTCTTACCGGCAACCAAACGCTGAATATTACATTCCATAAATGCCAGTTTCTTTCCGTAGGGAGGAAAACTCTCAGTGCATCAGACAAGCGCGAGATTCCAACTTGAGCATATGGGCCATTTGCTGAAACGGGACGAACCGAGTAGTCGCGATCCGCGGATCGAGGACTTTAATCCAGACATGTGGCAGGTTGGTTGAACACGAAGGTGTAATATTTTACCCTTAGCGCTAGAAAAAAAAAAGATTGTCCAGTTATTTGAAATCTAGTAAAACTAGCAGCAAAACATTCACTGGCTTCGACACTTTGCTCGTAAATAGACGCCATATTATTGTTTTAATTTACGCATACGATCCCAGACACTCTAGCGCGCAATAAACCTGGTTTCCAGTCTTTCCGAAGTAGTTTGAGTGCAGAAGACATGACAGGAACCTCGCTTGCAGGATGTTTCTTTATCCTGTCTCCACAGGCGCGATAGACTCAAAGGTGTCATGGAAAAACCCTGACTAGAAACGACATTGGAATTACAAATGGTCAAAACTAGTAGATTAAAAAGCGAATAGTACAGTATAGTTTTGAAAATATAATTCAGAAAAGTTCACATACCTGACTAATATAGCCATGACTGAAATGTTACCCCATTTATTCTAGTCAGAACTGATCCACTCGTGGGTCTCTCTTCTAGTCCAATCGCTACATTTTTTTAATTAATTTATTTTTTATTTATATTTTATTTATATTTATATTTAATTTTTTAATTTTTTTAATTTTTTTTAATTTTTTAATTTTTTAATTTTTTAATTTTTATAATTTTTATAATTTTTTTATTTTTATTTTTTTATTTCTATTTCTATTTATTTTTATTTATTTTTTATTTTTTTTATTTTTTATTTATTTATTTATTTTTATTTTTATTTATTATTTATTTTTTATTTATTTTTATTTTTTTCAATCCAATCGCTACATGCTAATGACATTTTACAATACATACAGAACAGCTATAGATACGCTTTTTAAGCGGCCGATGCCCATATATGGGCATCGAGCCGCTTCAAGAAATGGACGGTTTTTTTTCATGTCGCTAGCCCTAGCCCTCTACACGGTTGACATGATGTTATCGCATCTCGGTCTAAAATTAGCCAGTAGAGAATTTCTCTTCCACAGGCTTTCTGTAGTGTCGTGTAAGTGCGTACATGTATTGAGTTTATTACCGGAATCGCATTGAAAAAAGCAAAGACAAATGTCCCACAGCAGTGAACAGCAGTGTTGTTGCAAAATGTGCTAAATTTGGCGGTGTGACCTTTGCGCGTTATTCGATCCCAGCGGGGAATCGGCTTCCGGTTTCACGCAAACTGCGGACTTTAGCGAGACTGGCGTGACTACTTGTTTTTTTCGTAGTCACTGCACATTGCATTGCATTGTCTAAAATTAGCCACTAGAGAATTTCTCTTCCACAAGCTTTCTGGATAATTTCTTCCTACTTTTAGAGAAAATTTCGATTTTCGTATCGTGTAAGTGCTCTTTTTCATGTTCTTTACAACGAAACAACGAGACAGGGGAACATAACATGTAATAGTCATCTGCTATCAGTTTCAATTCTATCAGTTTTCCCATTACATGGTAAACATGACAGCCCAGTATACGCATGATGTAATAGCTTGTAAGCGTTCATAGCGCGGGCAGAGTTGTAAAAGTGCGTATTATCCTGTATAGCTTTATTAGTGGGTGTTAAGACATCTATTCTTGGTAAAGGTAGGTGTTCAAATGTTTATTTGGCTTTTTATAGTTGACGACATTTGGTTAGATATTCAGTTTCTACGCAGTGAGTTTAATATTAATATTGCATCACGCAGTCACGTTTTTCGTCACGCAGGTTCGTATGTTGACTCTTATTTGGGGGTGCATCTCAGAGTCCAGTGTCCGAGGGGGAGGAGAGGTGGATTATTGTCCCCCCCCCCCCCCCTCAAGGTGATATCGGCCGCTTGTTAACTCCTTTAGGAGTTCTTGTTATTTCAATTTTGTTCAGTAGTTTGAAGTTAGTAAGACAATACAGGCTGCGTGATGTTATAAAATAAGTTGCTTACTGAAATATTCGATAAAACGAAAATACGTGCATAAGAGAGGTTTTCGTGGTACACTCCTTTTATTGTAAGGCTGTATATTCTTATTTTTTTCGCCGATTTTAGGGTAAAAATATTCTTAAAAACATTCGTAGATTACAGAGTATAGTATTTCAGTAAAATAATACGGATGTGACCAGGAAAACCATCAAATAGCATTGCCTGTATCGTGTTACATGCGCATGTGCATGTTGTTTACATGCGCATGTGCATGTACGCGCATGTGCATGTACATGGTAATATTTACCATACTTTTCAATGGTGTAATAAAGTTCATTTAAAAACATATGATTTTATTGTATTTTATTTTATACCAACATGCAAAAAAAATTGTTAACTAAATTTCAATCTTATAAAAAAGATTCTTCCAAAAAAAGAGTGTGCATGCCTGTTTTTGTTTTGAACGTTTTGTAGCGTGAGCTTCTTGATGCTGTGGATAAGAACGAGTCAGCAGTGATAGTGGCGCCGACCTCATCAGGAAAGACGTACGCCTCGTATTACTGCATGGAGAAAGTGTTAAGACAAAGCGACGATGGTGTAGTGGTTTATGTTTCACCGACAAAGGTAACTCACTTGCCCAGATGTATAACACTTTTGCATGGTATACCTGTCCTAAACAGGGTATCGTTAATCCGAGATCGGATACGTTTGCCGGGTCTTTAACAGGTTATCAGTCACAAGATAGGAATGTTATTGTGTAAAACAAGAGAGTGTTTATTTTGTCCTAAACAGGGTGCTAAAATAGAGGGTGTTGTCATACACAGGGTAGGTATTTTAGGGTTTTTTGCCCTAAGTGGGGTCAGCGTTTTCAAACCGTTCTCAGCGGCACCCCTATACCCAAACATGGGTCCAGTACTCCCTCCGGGATATGAACTTATCTTAACCAAATCTCCACACATTTTGCTCGCGTTTATAGCCCCCTTAAATTTAAGTCTAATGGCCATTTCAAAATTCCCCATATCAATGTCTTGCTGACTGCATTGATTGCTTTTCAATTGATAGAGGCCTGTACTCACAATATATTAGTACGTGACTAATGACGTCATTACACTAAGTTTGATATGAGAGTTATTTTATGGTAAGTGTTATTATCTTATGGAGTTACACCCTTCTCGGCCTAAAGTTGACAAAGTTATTTGGCATTGAAACAATTTTCAGTTGCAAAGGATTCTGGGAAGGTTCTTATTATAATTATATATTGTTTTTATAATTATTACAAGGAGGTTCGAGAAATTCAACGTCGAACCATTTTTATTGAAATGTCCTGTTTCAGGCTTTAGTGAATCAAGTTGTTGCCACAGTTTACGCTCGCTTCCGTAAACAGCTGTCAGAGGGGGAAGAGCAGTGTGTGGTGTATTAACCAGGGATTATCAACACAATACATTCAACTCTCAGGTAACTGCGGAGTATAAAGTATATATAGGGTGGAGCGCTGCTTGATTGCAACACTTAACAGTCATACGACTGACAATCCTGTGGCCCTCGCACGAATTCCAGCTCGAATTGGAATTTAGAAGTATTATTTTTTTTGTGGAGGGAAGAAATCCAGATGCCCGGAGAAAAACCCTCGGAGCAAGTTAAGGATACTCGAGCTCAACAACAAACTCAACCCACACTTAGTATGACACTGAGTCCAGGATTCAACCTGAGCCCCCCCGGGAGAGGTATATTGATGGGAAAACTAATGCGACGTCCTCTAATCAAAGAGAAGAAGCAGCGTTTTTTTTTGTTTCAACGAATCGGGTCTAAGAGCTCTAACCAACGCACGCGCACGTTTCCGGACTTGGCGCTGGTTGTAAGTTTTGATTTCGAGAGCTCTTTGCGTTATTTTCGTGCCAGACAAAATTCGATGATTTTTTAATGTCAGTGCATGAGGACATGATTAAGTTTTTTTTTTCAAAACTACAAACGTAGACCTCCTTCTAGTAATCTACCCAAATCGTCCGCAAACAGCTTTGTTGTATCCTTTGTTTGTCTTACTTTACTTTTAATTTACTGTGTTGTATCCGGTATGTTAGTAATGTCTTTCTTTTTCCGGCAGATTCTTGTTACAGTTCCTCAGTGTTTAGAGATACTTTTTCTCTCGCCCCGCAGACAAGATTGGACAAAGAACGTCAAATATGTGATCTTCGATGAGGTAAACAAAACAAAGCACGTTCGTTCCGCCGGTACTTTCACACTGTTCCCAGCTTCATAAATTACAAATTGATGTTGTACTTATTAGTAGTGAGTATATAACTATACTACAGAAGTATGATGGGCTGCGCGCTGTCTTCTTTGCATTGCAATTGTCTCAGGCTTTTGAGGGGACAGGAACAGACAGTAAAATAATTCCCATCTCGCAATTTTTTTCACTAATTTTTCTCCCTCCTCCCTCCTCCCTCCTCCCTCCTCCCTCCTCCCTCCCTATTTTTTTCAGCCGTTTCTCCTTCCTCCCTAAACCGTTCCAGTTTTCCCTCTCTGTTGTAGGTTCACTGTCTTGGTCAAGAGATTGGGGCCGAAGTCTGGGAGCATCTCCTTCTTCTGATTCGCTGTCCTTTCCTGGCGCTCTCGGCAACCATTGGAAATCCAGATCACCTAATAAGGTGAGTGTTTCAGTTGCATTTGATTGCTGAGTACTTGTACTTATGCAGTAAAAGTAGTAAGGTACTAAACGATTCAAAAGGTTATATGTGTGGATTGCAAGCATGAGATGCCAGTAAAGTTATTTATTTGAAGGGATCGATCACTTTCGGAGCGCAAAAATATTGTGATTACTTTAAACCACAGTTTAAGCAACATGTCTGCTACTCGTTTTTCAATCGTATGTCACTCGTATCAGTGTTATATTTCGCTCACTGATATAACTAGGGAGGTAAAATTTCTAGTTAGAACTAAAAAACAGGTTTAACTCCATGTCTACGAGAAAAAATTAGAAATAGGTTTTAACTAACGGCTTGGAGAAAATATATAGCGCTATACTAGCCGGACTGGAGTAAAATGGGAAAGAGACGAAGCAGTACAACAAAGTGGTAACTAGTGCTCTGTATCACAGGAAGGGTACGAGTCAGCGCTGGAAAATAATTAACCCATTTGTGAAATAGTTTTTTTTTATTTATACTGGTGAGAAACCGATCATGCCCAGTAATAAAAACGACGGTTTATTTTTATTGCAGCTGGTTGCAAGATGCCCAAGACTTTCGTGAACGCCAAGATAAACAAGACAATGTCAAACTGAGGGCATCGTACAAAATCAGGCTAGGTTAAACTGAGGTGGATAAATTAATAACCAGTATTCAGTATTTTTTAAATAGACTCTCTTTTGGGTGGCGCCTTTTGGGGCCGAGGTAGGTTGAACGCTCTTATTTTTGAGACGATTTGATCCTGAATTGTTCTTAAAATGTTCTTTTATGTTTTAAATTTGAAAACAAACTGATATTGCAGGAAGTCATTATTTTACGAAAGGCCGGCATTCAAATTTAAATTGTCATGCACACGTTCTGACTAGTACTCACTGTCAGGGTTCCAGGTTTATAGAAACTGATCAACACAGGTTGATTCATTCTGTATATAACTTGTAATTTTCAGAACTGAAAATGCATGGAAAATACAAACGTTCTTACGTATTATACCCAAATTTAAGCAAAGGTCACGTTCAGCATGTCTAGCTTTAACATGTTGATCATGCCTCTCCCAGGCTCAACATTCTTATAAAAAGGTTCAGACAAACTTTGCACTAGAAGTTTTCCTGTCTTAAAATATGGATTCCATATCCCATGGAAAGCTAGTGAAAGAGCAAAATTTAAAGATCGTCAGTTCGCATTTTCATGACGACCATAAGTTATAAATATTACCTTTTTCCAAAATGGCCGCCGTAAATTCAAAATGATTTAAAAAATTAAATTGAGCGGAAAATCAGTACTAAAACCTGAAAGACCAGGTTCTACCTGAGTCGAGAAAACGGAAGTTGAAAACTGGAAAAATTTAGGGACGTTCCGTTTTCTCGACTCAGGTAGAACCTAAACCTAACGAAACCTTGTACGATTACCAAACAAGATGTGGTCCTTCAGGTGCTGGTATTGATTTCCCGTTCAGTTTAAAATGAATTTGCGGCGGCCATTTTGGAGAAAGGTCTATTAACTTGAGCTCGCAATGGACGTAACGGTTTTTATTCACTTTATTTATTTTTTATGTTATTATCTATTTTTTCAAGTTACTACAACGAACGATACTCCGATCTGGAAAAGAGTATCTATCTTCCAAGCCCCAGCAAACGGCGGATTTTCTGAACAAACGAAGAAATATGAGGATGGTTATGATGCTACAAACACAGATGAGTTTCTGAAACTTCATCCATGTGCTCAACTCGGAACTAAACAGGTTTACGAATAAGATTCAACTGCGGTATAACTATTGTAGGTTTAGTTTCGAGACAGTTTTTGTCATCAATAAATGATTAATCATAACTGTTTATTTCCACAAAATGTAATAGGTAATATGGTATAGCTCGGTATAGGTTAACCCATTTTGAAGGGAATTGCCCCAAGAATGATCTATAATATCTAATTTCACCTTACAAATATCGAAGCAATCAATAATGAAAACGATTGATATTTTAAAATTAGGACTCAGAAAATATTTACAGAACGTTTTCGTACGCGTCTTTTTTAACCTAACATCGAATCACTAATGACTGATTAATAATAAACAATTATTAGATGAGGTTTGAGCATGATAGCGAGAATTATCAAGGCCGAGGTTTGTGTTATCCGCCTCAGCCTCATGCTCAACCTCATCCAATAATTGATTAGTGTCTGTAGGTATGACGCGTAATTACATCCATAAATCCTAGTGTCTGTAGTTATGACGCGTCAATTCGATGCCAGCGTGAATTAGCTGTATGCTCTCAGCCAATGAGAATAGAGATAGTGAGCAAAATGTATAATAATAACATATTAGGGGTGTGTGTCATTGTGAAGATTATATTATGTGGCGTATGCGAAGTCACAATCTTTAGTGTGATCGGAAGGCCCCATAAAATATTTAAACATGCAAGTGTCCATTGTCACAAATGCTGATTGTGGATTCTTCAGAGTTGATGGATAAAATGAATAAACTAAGATTATAAACGACTTGGGTTGAATTTCTTTTGAAAAACGTCACTGTGGACTTGGTAAAAGTATTGCTCTTGCTAGCAACTTGAAACAACAAAAATGTGCTTTAATTTTGAAAAGTTTCAGCTCTCACTCTTACTTTACCAAGTTGTTCCGGGATAAAGGTATAACTGTACCTAACATGTCACAGTAAATATCTGATAGCTGTACCCTATGCTTTTTATCTTAGCTGCGGGAAAATGGTTTCCCAGGTGATATGGCTCTCACTCCTAAAGAAACTCTTCAACTGTATGACGTCATGGTTCAGCAGTGGCCCGACAAAGAATCTCTGCAGGTCAGCGGATAGTCATTAAATGATAAAAAGCAGAGCGTTGTTGATTAGCTGCTATAACATCTACTTCGCACAATCAATGTCAACTTTGTCTTTGCAGGAGCTGTCCTCCAGAGCAATACTTCATACAAAATACATTAATTCACAAGAGCCATGTTTCGACAGTACGAGAAGATGCTGAAGAAAGAATTCAAGTCGTGGGCGGATGAAAAACAGTTGGAGAAGGTAAAAACATCTTGGTGGAAACTTGCATTATGTTGACGAGGTTCAACAAACTGTCGACATGGCTGTCTACTTTTTTTAAAAATTGAGGGAGTAGATGGGTAGATACGTCAGGTAGAGCTATTGACACGTGGGTGGTATTGTTCCATACTGCGCGGCATGCTTGATAGCTTTTTACAAACCAGTGCCATTTACAGTTGTGTACAGGAGTAAAACTGATTACCTTTTAAAATGCCTTTTAAGTGAAAAAACCCGCCCTATTTCAGACCCTGCTGTACCCACCCAAAGTTTTTTTTCTGAAATATGAGAAAGATTGGTCACATTGGATTAACGTCGTTTTAATTTTTGTAGTTTTCACATTATAATACTAATAATATTTACAGATGACCATATGGACTGCTAACAATACTATTGTTAACTATAACTTTGTCAAGCGAATTATAAAAGTTGACCTGATCAGAATAAACAGAAAATTGGCTAAATTAAAAGTGGTTTTCGTACTTTATTATTAGTATCCATTCATAAATGTTAATGTAGATATGGAAATGTATATTTAATGGCTTGATCTAGATGTTTCTAACCAATGGGGATACGTTATCTGCATATCTTTTTTGTTATTATTCAACAACTTTTCAACACTGTCCAAATATGGTCATGATGCACTCAATATCTGTCAGTCGTACGCGACAGATATCCTGCGATATATGTGTATTTCGTATGCGCGGACGCGCGCGGTAAAATGTTCAAGTCTCACTTCGCAGTTCTTGAAACGAAAGTGGCCGGAAGAGTATTTTTTTTAGTTGTGTTATCAATTTGTTGGATAATAAAACAATTATCCTGCTCAATCTTTCGGAATATCGCTTGATTTTAGCGATATTCCGCGCAATTTTGCAGGATAATTGTATAACTATTTTTTCTTTTTAGGTGGAAGCCGTTTATTCAGTCGTTGAATTCTGTCTGCGCTGAGAAGAACGCTTCAACTGAGGATGAATGGAGCAAACTAGGAATGGATTCCACTGGCAACAATTTTTTGTCGGGAAAAACTTTTCAAAGCTTGGTCGACCACCTCAAAGCACAAGATAAACTTCCTGCTCTGGTGTTCAGGTACGTAATCAGCATCGGTTTCAACACAGTCGTGCTGCCCTAACTACAGAAGGATTGAATGATTACAGGAGTTATCTGTCGAGGGACCTGTACTAAAATTGATAAAAGTGCACATGCATTGAACGTAAAGAAGTTTAGTAACAGATCTTCTTCAAGGGGACGACTGCATTTTGACCCAGCATTACAAACTCATTGTTAGTATCTGCGTGTCAATGAATGAATAAATGAATGAATCAATGAATCAATCAATGAATCAATCAATCAATCAATCAATCAGTCAATCAATCAATCAATCAGTCAGTCAGTCAGTCCGTCCGTCCGTCCGTCCGTCAGTCAGTCAGTCAGTCATTCCAGCCATTTATTTCAGTGTCAATGTGTTTAGCTAGAGAACCAATTGCGGACACTTGGAATAAAAAAGATTTGAACAAATAATGAAAATTACATTAATGATATTCTACATAGTTTGACCTAACATCCAAATAGCTACAAATTAAACTGAGTACACTGAAATTGAAGACACTTTTAAGTGGCCAAGATTAAAAAACGGAATGAGACAACATAAAATTAGAAATGTTTGGTACTCAACAAATCATTTAAAGACTAGATATGTTTGTTCACAGTTGTCAAATTTTCAATTGCTGAATGACAAGTGGGAGGACGACGGGAATCGAAGTCAGTGCACACAACACGTTTCGAAGTGATGTGCTTCTATTCTATGTTCTTTATTAACAGCTTTGACCGCATGCAGTGCGAAACACTGGCTGCAGGACTCGCTCAAGAATTAGTAGAAAGGGAAAATGTCCTCAAAGGCGGCGAAAGAAATTTAAAACTTGTAAAAGATCAAGAAAAGAAAAGAAGACAAGCTGAAAAGCAAATGAAAAGGAAACGGGATGTAACCGAGAAAGACAAATCGAAAAGGTAAGTGAAACGTTTTTAGCAAAACCATTCTGTTTTCATTCCGCCGATGTTTTCGTTTAAGATGATAGTAATGTCAGTAATCAGCCTTTTTCGTAATCATTTGTACTCACTTGTCATCACCTCATCCAAACAACTCCTCAAGGTACGTACAAATCCATTTTTGAAAGTGTGGCTCAAGCCCCCTTTCACCGCTAAGATGTACCAATGTTAGACTATTTTATTGATGTCATACGGGACACTGACCCAAGAGCCACGTCCCAGTCAAAAGAGATTCAGTTACTATTGATGTAAATTTCGCTTCTTGGCAACTCAACCCATTTAAAGAAGTACTCTAATATGTACTGTGAAACGTTACCTTAATAAAATCGAACCTCCAATAACGGCAACCTCACGACAGTCTCTACAACAGCCAGAACTTTTCGTCCCGACCGCGCCGCCGACTGGATCAAGGATCCATAATATGTAGCATGCAACAATGGAAAGTTACGACGGACTGCCACCCCAAGCGGGCCCAACACAACAACAACAACAACAACAATAACAATAACTTTATGTAAGTGTCATAACTTGTAGCTGGCCACAAGTGGTCTACTACTAATTGGAGACACTAATTGGGGACACTAATTGGGCTACTCGATTTTCAATTACCCCTAAAAGATACGACACGCATCTCCGTCAGTGACATATAGTTGAGTCCCCGTGGGGCACTATTTTACTCAATGATTTCTTTTCTTAGCAGCCAACGTAAAAATCTTGAGGATCAAGATGAGGAAAAAGATCTTTCAGTTTCGAATGAACCTCTACCTGAATGTACATTGGCGTTCACGCATGGTATTGGAAAGGAGGTAACAAAAAGGCCATTGCACTGTTATTTCAAACTGGCATGATATCCCTTTTAATAATTGTTACGTTTATGGCCTGCAATGGACCTGATTTAGATTAGTGTTCCAAACATTCAGTTATTAAATTGGCCCTTTGCAGAACTATGTCACGTGACCTTGTAAATCATACGAATGGTGGTAGAAATTAGTAGGTTCGCAATTTCGAGACCGATACTGCTTAACTAAATTGTACATGTGAGACAGGGGCTCCACGGAAGCGTTACAAGAATTCGTTGAAAAAGTCCCTCACAGTTTATACAACATTGATCATCGCCATTGGGAAGCTCAAGCTGCAGATCGTGATACATGGAGGCAGATAGTCAGTCAAGCAGCCTCCTCCTTTGAGAACGACCGAAGAGCCATTGCTGAGGAGAAAAGAAACAGACGAAAGAACCCGTCAGCAAGCGTCAACAGCGAAACCTTCCGGCTCCTGCAGCCGCTGTGGCAAAATATTCTTGTCGTGGATAAGCCTTGTCAGCCACCAGCGTGCACGCAGTCGTGGACATTCTTCCGGCTCGGGAAGCCAAGCCAAGACATGCGAGATTCTCTATGGTGGTATAATATTTGAAAAATTACTTGGGTTTGTATGAAGTCTCCTTAATTTTTCCAACATGCTCCGTAGATAAACATCTCCAGCGTTGCTCTCAGATGGACACCATCAGAGGGTAAAAGGAAAAGAGGCCGTCCCAGGTCCACCTGGAGGAGGACTGGAGAGGAGGCAGAACTCCAGGCTCTAAACCTTAACTGGGAGTAAGCTTCACGGTTTACAAAGAACCAGCAGGAATGGAGAGACGTTGTTGATGCCCTGTGCGTCACTTGGCATCTAAACGAAGACGACGATGATGCTGCTCCTGCTAGTTGATGACGATGACGACGACGACGATGATGAGGATGGCATCAAAAATTTCTGGCACCCATTTTAACTACCACCTTTTTCATGACTCGACATGGTCACATTACAGGGTTCTGCAAAGGGACTATTCTAACTCGTTTTGGCCGCTCCGAATTGGAAGCATCAAACGATGAATGTTGTATACAACACACAAATTATTTATCCTTGATTTATCTCTTATTTTCATTCCAGGATTTGAAGAAGATAATAGGACCGCATTCGGCAAGCTCCAGGAAAAAAGAAAAGAAAACACACCATTGCATTCAGCTCGCTTTGAAGCGAGGAATCAGTTACCATCACGCTGGACTTGACAATAAAAGGCGCTCCGGTGTGGAAATGCTGTTTAGGAAGAAGTACCTTCAGGTTTGACATGCATATGCCGTATTTCCGGCCGATCCTCTACAATCGAACCCCTACTTCAGACTCTTATCTATCATCGGCTTTTTCAAAGAAAGGCCAAACTACGTGTATTAACCTCTTGGTGGCCGCTTAATAGGGGTAAAAGCTATAGGACTAACCTTCATCGGGATGGCCAAAAGGTGACTGCTTAATATGGTTTAATTTATAGTACACTGAGTAGAACCCCGCTAACTCGAACTCGGTTAACTCGAACTCCCCGCTATCTCGAACTCAAACCCATTCCCCTTGCCCTTGTTTTTCAGTTATTTACTATCGGCTAACTCGAACCCCTGCTATCTCGAACTATTTTTTGTTTCCCTTGCGAGTTCGAGTTAGCGGGGTTCTACTGTATGTCCTCCCCACACCTCACTCCAGGACTTGTTCTATAATGCAGGCGAACCTTAATCCAGTTCAGCATCGAATACTTTCTTTTCAACTAACTGCTAACATTTTTAACAGCTTTAAGCAGCATTCCAAATTCACATTGTGTTGACGCCTTAGGTTGTCGCGGCAACTGGCACCTGGCCCTTGGTATACATATGCCATGCAAGACAGTTGTGTTTGCTGGAGACTCGCCCTTCTTAAATTCTCTACAGTACAGACAGGTAAGGAAGTAACCGCCCTCTTATAATTATATATCTGAGCTACCGTGTGGCATGAAATTTTTCGCGAGAACTAATTTTCCGCGAAAATTAGTAAATTCGTAAAATAAACAAGACAACATTATATCCCCCAGTTGTTACATAAAAGTACCTTACGTGAAATACCGGACAGGAACATGCCCAAGATCCGCGAAAATTTGTTACAGCAGTAAAGTCTGAAATCCAAATTCGCGAAAATTTGTTCCCGCGAAACACAAAAAATCGGCAATCCGCGAAATTTTCATGCCACACGGTATATGGGAAAGAACATCTGGAAAGTTACAACTTGCAACATTTATACGTCCATGCATACGGGTATAACCTTAAAGTTACGAAAGTAACGACCCTCTACACGTTTGAGCTACGTACCCAAAAGTAGCGACCCCCCCCCCCCCACCCACGAACTGAGTAGCGTCCCTCCGAAAAGTAGAAAATGATACTACCTCGTTACTTTCGGAATTTTACGGTATTGCCTTGGTACGTACCCCAACGATGGTGGCCATAAAACAATAAGGAGTAAAGCTTATTATTTATCGGACTTGATAGCGCCGCATTACATTCTAGCATTAATTTTAGAATAATAATCTTGGATTGGAATAATCGGCTTTCAAACACCTGGGCCTGCTGTCTAGACTGTAGGTAAAAACAAACCACTTGCAAGAGCAGTAATCTTGCTTTTAATAAATGTTTGATGATTTCAGATGCTTATAGAGCGATTTTTAATTTACTGTCGAAAGTATCTGGAATTGCTTTGGATTTGCTTTACTACGCACTATGATTGGTTAAAAAACTCGCGCCACCTTCTCAACCAATCAGATGCAAAACCAAAAACCAATCGTGACATGGTTACACGCGTTTATCCGCGCTTGGCGCCGGTCACGTGCTTTGAGCTCTCATTGGTTCGTTCTGTTGTTTACGTTTGTTGTGATTTGCTATTTATAATTGCTTTGGGTTTGGATTTACGACACTCAATTGAAAACGCGCTCTAATACGACCAATTCAAATACTTTAAAAAACAATTACTTTCAGATGTCTGGGAGGGCGGGTCGCATAGGCTTTGACCCGGTGGGGAATGTTGTGTTTTTTGTGTTCACTTACGCGAAAGGTTCAACGCCTCATCACAGCGAACATCCCAAAGCTTGTCGGGAACTCCCCATCAACGTATCGCTGGTACTGCGCCTGCTCCTGATGACGTCAATGAGGACGACAAGAAAAGATGCGCTTCACTAAGGTTTGTGGGAAAGTGTCTTTGGTATCCTTTTATAGGTTCATGTATTTGGAGATTTTGGGATCGTCACACTCAGTTTAAAACTGAACTTCGCCAAACGCTCGCTTTAATTCTCGCCAAACGCTTTACTTACCGGGAATTTTTTTAATTATAATATCAAAAAAATTGTTATCGTCATACATACAGTTGTTGTGTATATGTTCCTTCCTTTTAAAAATTCTGAGAAGAAATGCAATGCCATTACCAAAGCCGGAATTTCTTTGCTGTTCCAACCACTGAACTAACGACTTATGTCAATTAGCTGTCTCCTCAACTGGGAAAAGTACGTTTTTAAATGGGCCAATCAGAGTCCATACACATTTCTGGCCTAACGACTGTGGCAAATCATAATGGGTAATCAGTGCTTCAAAACGTCTTAGTACAAAGTCGAGCTGTACCAACACTAACTGATAAAACCTTATAAATATTTAATTGACCAACGTATTACAGTAACATGAATACAAGCAGCCAATTCAGTATCGAAGAACTGCGACATTCTGATTTATTAAAACATTCCAGGCCTCTAGCACTGCTGTCTCATGCCCGTTCATCTGCCGAAAATATCCCGAGATGTGAGAGTCAGAATCAAGAAACATTTTCTCTTCAAGTCGTGGAACTTCTTGGCTATATTGTGTGAGTAGTATAAATACCATCAGTATTACACTCACATTTGTCTTCATCTTTATTTTTGTTCGCTGCCTTTCTTGATCACACCGCGCGCGTTTGGGCATTTACTCGTATCCAATTTTCTCCTGCGAATCCTGCTCGATCTCGTGAAATTCAGTCGTTGACATAAGAGGGAAAAGGGTGATCTAGTTCTCGTCCACCCGTTTGCTTGGACGCCAATGTATTTATTGTAAGGAGAAATTATGCCTGTTGATCGCGCACTATTGGGGGCTAAAAAAGGTTACTTATTTTTATAAAATAAAAACACAATAGCTCTCAATTATAATATCACTGTCTTCTTTTCTTAAAATAAATAAGGGGGTAAAGTCTTCAGCGAGCAAAACTCGTGGCACCACAACTGCCGGAGCTTATCCAGGTTTCTGTAGCATGAAGCGACTAGGAGTACTTTCTACTCCTCTGGATGGCGGGATGCTGGTCGCATCGCAGGTTACCGGCCACAGCATTTTGGGTCACGCGGTACCCATTAAGAAGCGAATGGTCGCTAAGGAATGGAGCCAAATTGGAAATGGTCAAAATAAAGTTTCCTTCATACTTTGTGTGATAGTTAGGCCTTGGGGTGGAAACATTCATGATGGATATTTTTTTCCACTTGCCTGCACTAACCCTAGACTTGGGATCAGGGGGGGAAGTTCATGCCCAAACATGTATTATTTTGAGGTATTTTTAACCCTTGAAACTGAGATTTTGTTAACTAATTATCATCAAAATGCAAAAGACTGGTTAAAATTCTGCTGACACCCTGGTATAAAGATATCACATCCTTCCGCTCCACAAAATTGGGCACCGAAAAGGATTTTCACTTTGCCCTCCCTGGGGGCCCCCTGGCCCACTGTCCTTTGTAAGCGGGGGGAACCCGCCTTTTAAAAAACTGAAAAATGATACATCTTTGGCTAAAATAAACATCAAACTGGTATTCACACTTTTGATCAAATTTGAAGTTGCAAATGAATATTTTCGTCCTTTGTGAATCTTTTGGTAACTGAAAAGTCCGCGGGCACTCATTTATTTTTTTTGCAGAACAAACAATTTAATCAATTGCATACCCGCGACAAAATGTTAATTTTCCGTCATTTTCAATGCCCACGTTTCTGGAAGGTGAATAATGCTATTTGATAGGGGCAACTTACCACTACAACTGTTTCTCCTAATCCATCGATTAATTTGAAAATATTTCACTTTGTTGCAGGGCTTACATGTAAGCAACATTCAGACAAAAAAACAAATGTTTTGAATAGCACATCCACTGGTGAACACTGTTTAATTTATGCAAATAATAACACTCCAAGTTTCGCGGCCAAAAAAATATAAAACTGAGTTGTGTAGTCCAATTAAACCACATAACTAAAACTTATAATAAACAATTTGATGTAATGCATACCATTTATTAAGTAATTAACTTCAAGAACGACTGATCTCAGAGGCAACGAAGGAATCACGTCCGAATATTAATAATTCGTCGGTGCTTTCGTTATGTGCCACCGTGTTGAAACTATAGTTCTCATCCGGTTCCCCCCCCCCCCCGGAACAGCCCCAAATGGTTTTCCTTTTCACTGGAAATATATTATCTGGAATTGGCTGGCAGCTGCTAACTATCCACAAAATATTACAAACAGATCCACGATGGCGATGCTCCACCGATATGATCGTTTTGCTGTCGCCTCTCCCATGTTGGATCACTTCTTGTCAGGGACGCGTGATGAATGCTTTAAAGGCAACCTCCTTTGTTCTTTTAGAATGTCGCGTATCTCTTGAGCTCCACAATTCCTCAGCTACAAATCCTGAGTTATAAATTCTTACTGAGCTATATAAATCCTTTTGAATTTGTAAACTTCAAGCCGGGACCACTTTAAAGGTCAAATGCAACGAAATTTGGCAATTTTCGTCTTTGTCACGAAAACTGTTCTTTTATACTAGCATACAATCTTACTCACCCCTCAAAAAGCTGGTTTCGGGGCGATTTGTGCACGAAATTCGATAATTTCCCGAGAATTTCCGACGGCTTATATACGAAAAACGAACCAGGAATGACCGCGCTTGGAATGGAAACGAATTTGCTCTGTTTTTTGTGATGTCATATGTGGGGAGTTTGTTTTCCACGCGCCGTGGTTTTCGGCGCGTGTTTTCAACAACGTGGTGGAAGGTCGACTGCGAAGAAGCTTTTACTGAATTTCTCACATTCTTTGCTCTCTTATCATTGACACGTGAATGGAGAACTAACGCAGTGGAATTAAAGAACTTGTCATTTCTTCTTCTAAAAGGTCGACGTAGCTCATTTGATTTTTAACCGAGCAGAATTTGGAGTTTGTTGTTGTTTTGTGGAATCCTAAATCCTGACTTTCACTACCGCGCGCTAGCTAGCTTACCGGTTTTTTAATATTTACAATTCTCTGTGATTAGAACTACTCCAATTCCTTAGTTGTGAAAATCATTTGGCTTTTCGTTTCTCCTTTTTTACATAAACAAAACCTTCCGTTAAGTTTTCATTCAAGAAAGACACCTAGTGATACCGGTAGTCCCGGCAGAAAATAATTCCTCGGCAAGTATAAATTTGGGTAAAGTTGCGCCCTACGTTTGAAAATTATATTGACATGCAAGTCTTGAATTGAGTTTGGCGAGGCCTTCGCATAAAATGAAAATTGTAAAATTGCACACCTCCGATCACCGAATGCATAAAATTAGATTAACATGGGAAACTGACAAATTTTGTAGAAAACTGAGGAAACAGTTTTACAACTCGAAAAAAATACTTTGCAAGATGTATTGAAGGAATGAAGATTGTCCTAAAACTTGCCGGTTGCGACTTTGAATGGTTTTTTTGTGTTAATTTGAAATAGCTTCTCATTTCGAGCTGCTTTTGGTAGTGGTGAAATTCTGTTCGAGGCAACATCGTCCTGTTTACTTCGCAGCCTACGTACCTTTTCTGTAATTACATATTTCTGTATAAAAGAAATTAATCGTCCGAGTTTCTTGTTATTTGGATTTCATTAACTTAAGTTTTATTTGCTTCGGTAAATGTTTTTATGAGCGACCCTTTTGCCGTTTAATAAAAAACAAGATTTTCAAGATTTCCTAGCATCTCACAGAACCATGCACGTAGGAAAACAAATAAAAACGTTATTTGGGGGCCGGCCTTTTTATTGTAGGCTCAGATTAGAAAAGTAGTTTTGTTGATCTGTCAATCAATCTGATACAAGAAAGTTTGCGACTTTATACCTTTAGCTTTTCTGGCGTTTTTCGCAAAGGCTGAACGGTCGTGAACGACCGCATTCACCGTGTTTCGTCGTTGCTTCTTTTGAAGGACAGTTTCTTGGTCAATACTTCGCTTTATTCCATAGTTGAAAATGGTCGGTAAAGCATCATGCTTTCAATCGAAGTCTTTCGTGGCTTGAACTGAGTATCCACAGGTGGTGCCCTTAACATCAAGATTCCTGCTCGAAAAGCTTTCAGGGAGAAATGCACGGAGTCAAAGACGAGTATGCTGGCAGTTGGCCTGGTGAAATCTTTCCTTTTCATTAATCTCACCCATTTCTCCTTGTCATCTCTTCTCGTCGTCTTTTAGGGAAATGTAAAAAAGCTTACGCCTGGATTTTGAAGCAGTTTACTACAGTTAAAATCAGGCACAAAACACCATACTTGTTGATAGTTTTGATAAACTTTGGCCTAGAATTTTGTAATTCTGCGCTCTTCTCGGGGGGGGCCATCGCGCGTGTATGTTAGCGTCATATGCTGGTGAGCTTCCCATTTCCGACAATTTCCGAAGTTTGCCCGAACACAATTCCGTTTTGTGGAAGCGAAAAAAAAAAGGCGGTTGTTTCAAAGTCAATTATCTCGATGACGTTTTGTCCAAATCGTTTCAAACTTAAGAATATGATTATTCATAATATTCCCCTATTATTTCGACTTAAAACTAATCTTACTAAAATTTTGTTGCATTTGAACCCTTTAATTTGGTATGTTTACTATTTATGGTTTCGCGCTGACCGAAAAAGATAAACATACAAATTCGTCGCCGGCGCACCCGTCCCGGCTTATTTATAGTTTACAACCAAACCAGTGTATACTTCAAAAGGATTTATATAGCTCAATAACAATTTATAACTCAGGATTTGTAGCTGATAATTGTGAACCTCAAGAGATCGGACATTTCTAAAAGAACAAGGAGGTTGCCTTTTCAAGCATTCTTTAAAAAATAGGTCCGCAATGCGTACTTGTTTTTTATGTGTTTGGTGCCAATAAGACAAGTTATGCTATTTGCAGGGGTATGAATGAGGCACATCATGGTAATGGAATTACTTGCTATTTGCAGTAAAAATCCGGTGGGAATGCAATTTTCCTTAAGGTATGGGTTTTCCAAATAGATTCTAATAATGGAGTTGGTTACTGGAAGCTGTTTACCATTTGAACAAAAATAAATGAAAAAAATAAATAAATAATCAATTCAGCCATATGGCCATTTTGGATAATAAATGGATGCTGTAAAATTATTAAATAATTATATCACTCAGTTAAAATAATATTCAAGTGTATTGTATACTGTGCAGACAATAGGTTAAGCTACACTCTGGCCAAACTGACCCACGTTGCCAGGGCGTATCCCGTTTTCTGTAGCATGAAGCCGACTAAGAGTATTGCTACTCCTCCTGGATGGGATATTAGTCCATAGCAGATTACCCCCCCCCCCCCCACCCCTTCCCCCTTGCATTTTGTTGCTGGTAACCATTTGTACTCCTGGGAGGGGGGGGACACTGTGGTGGGTTAAATGTCTTGCCCAAGAACACAACACAGTGGCGGATCCACAAATTTAAGAAAGAGGGGACGTAGAAATTTCTGATATTATTGTCATTTCACACAATTATTAAGAGACCTAACCTGAAAGAACTTGCCAAAACCTTACATCTGCATTCTTGCCTCTTACATATATGAAAGGAATCATTAGTTGGCAAAAAATTTTGCAGTCCAGAATGTAAAGTTTTGGCAAGTTAATATTTTCAGGTTTAGGGTCTCTTAATAATTGCTGTGATTACACTTGATTTTCGCCGGTTTCCTTATTATAACCCAGGCGAAAAAAAGTGTTCAAGTCATGGCGCGGATACAGGAACTGAAAATAGCGTCCTGGGCGCCGAATCTAGTGGAAGTCCGGAGGCTAAACGTTTTTAGATTTTCACCCTATAAAAATTATATTTCTTCGATTTTTGAGTCATTTGGAAAATTTGACCGATTTCTCGTGTAAGGGACTGTGCATAATTGCGGCAGGAGGGGGGGGGGGGGGGGGTTGGAAAAACGCAGAGGGGGGGGGGGCATAAAAAGTAAAATCAAAGCAGGAGATGGGGGGGGAAGGAGGGGGGTGGTGGGCTAACTAGGTAACATATAAGTCATTCAAGAGAGGGGGGGGGGCTTAACATATTTATTGAAAGTACATATTACATTGGCGAAATCCATACCCATTTATAAGGTTGGGATAGAAAAATTTTCCGGGCCTTTCGGGCCTAGCAAACCTTCACCGGACCTGAAAATAACACACATGCCCTTTTCCTTCTGCTATGTTTTCTGTTGAACATTGCTACGCGGTGATGTTTGTTCCAGACGCGGATGGTCCAACAATTAAACATGGCAGTAAGGTACGCTCTTCTTTCTGTTATAAGATTTTAATCCACACTAGTGCGTGTAGAGAAAAATGTAGCAGCGTACTTTGTTAGAAAAAAAGGCCTTTAATACACGGCCTCGATGGAAGAGCATGTATTGTGAATTGAGCATGTATTGTGCATTGGACCACCGTGTTTAACATAAAGTTTTACTACTACTATAAATGTGTGTGTCTACTGTGAGGGTTGGGGGGGGGGGGTCGTACATAATTTCTGACTGTTTAGAGGTGGGGCAATAACTAACTTCACTCCTTATGAAGGGGGGGTATTACCTAATTTTTGGCTACCATGAAGCCCATTTTTCCAACCCCCCCCCCCCCATCCTGATAATTATTGCAACAGTCCCTAAGCCCGTCTGGCGGCAAAGTTTTAGGCCGCATCCTTTAATATGTTACAGATGAAATAGTTCGCCGTTAACTAACACGGCGAGAGTTTTTATGTGCATCTTTATATACAGATGGAAATATTTCGCCGTTAATTAACGGAGAATTTTTGCGTCTGTATTATTATATATATACAGATTCACTTATTTGCTGCTTTTAATTTCTCTCTAGTGGGGTCAATACAGAAAATCACCGGCGCCTGGATTGTAAACATCGAAGTGCCCCGCTTCCGGGTTTCTCAATTTCAAGTCAGGACTATTCAAAATTTCAAACAAGATAGAAAAAAATCATCCGGCCCGCGCTGGGTAAAACTATCAAGAAACTAATGTAAAGTGAAAGAAATGCATTTTTTAAATAGAAGATTTAACTTATAAATTCAAGTAAAGCGCAAGAAATCAGAATTAAAACAAATAAACTTTAACTTGATAAAACCTTGTTGTTTACACAGCACTCTAACATGTCCTCGAACTCTGCGACATAAACATTTGGTTTTAACTGAACTCGTTCTTTATCGATCGAAGGCCGGTTTGTTTTGCTTTCCTTGCCAGATAAAAAGTCCAGAAAGTACGGTCCTGTTGTCGTTCTGACAGGCAATTTTGACAGGGTTTTTATTTTTCATTGTGAGTGGGATGTATGTAACGAATATTTCGCTGAGATTGATGACGACTGAAAATAGAACAAATTCAATTTACGCTAAAATATAAGTTTCCTTGTGCTTCGAGCCAAAAGCAAAAAAAATTTGTACGTTTTTTTTTCAACTATAAAAAAGAGGCCCGCAACAGTGTCCCCTTCTACTACAGTAAACTTGAAAGATATACCACCTGTTTAACACCCTGCCACCCGCATAGTATCTTCGAAACATCACTAATTCGCAAAAGTCGGGTAATAAAACATAACACTAGAACATCTTACCTTACCTTGGTCCTTGGCGCCATTCAATGACGATTTCCCGAAACAATTCAAGCCAAAGGTCACAGCAAAAATTGGTCAATGCAGGTATAGAGAAGTTGACTTGGATATTCGCTATTGATCGCGGACTCTGGCATGCAGTCCCACACTGCCCACTTTTCAGCTGGCGTTCAGTTCATTCACAGAAAAACGTTTCCACGAATTATCTATTGTCTGATCTTCTCTTCTCTTTTGAAAAACTCAGAGTGGCATGGCAGGGTTGAAATTTTCCCTTCTTTGGGAATCATGGCCGTTATGACTGTTGGTTGTTCGGCCTAAAAGATTGATTACGATGACGATACGAAATAACACTCGTGATGATGTGTCACTTCGGGAAATCCCAGGGGAACACCGAAGTTTGACTAACGCCCGAAGTGTTAACATTTTTTACGGTTCTCTCATTGTTTTTTAATGCGCATGCGCATAAAAAACAAAAAGCATTCATCACGGCCTGACCAAGAAGTGATGCAACATGGCGGCGACAGCATCGATCGGTGGAGCTTGTAACATTTTTGTGGGTAGTTAGCAGCTGCAGCCAATTCCAGATAATATTTCCAGTGAAAAGGAAACCATTGGGGCTGTTCCGACGGATGAGAACTATAGTTTCAACACGGGGCACATAACGAAAGCACCGACGAATTATAATATTCGGCGTGATTCCTCGTTGCCTCTGAGATCAGTGGTTCTTGAAGTTACTACTTAATAAATGGTATGCATTACATCAATTGTTTATTATAAGTTTTATTTATGTGGTTTAATTGACTACACAACTCAGTTTTATATTTTTTGGCCGGAAACTTGAGTGTTATTATTTGCATAAATTAACAGTTTCACCAGTGGATGTGCTATTCAAAACATTTTTTTTTTCTGAAGTTGCTTACATGTAAGCTGTAAAAGTGAAATATTTCAAATTATCGATGATAGAGAAAACAGTGTAGTGGTAAGTTGCTACAAATAGCATTATTTACCTTCCAGAAAGTGGGCATTGAAAATGACGGAAAACTAACATTTTGTCGTGGGTATGAATTGTAAATTGTTTGTTCTGCAAAAAATAATTGAGTGCCCGCGGACTTTTCAGTACCAAAAGATTCATAAAGGACGAAATATTCATTTGCAACTTCAAATTTGATCAAAAATATGAATACCAGTTTGATTTTATTTTAGCCAAAGATGTCTCATTTTCAGTTTTTTAAAAAGGCGGTTCCCCCCCTTACAAAGGACAGGGGCCAGGGGCCCCCAGGGGCAAACTGAAAATCCGGTGCCAGTTTTGTGGAGCGGAAGGATGATATTATACCAGGATGTCAGCAGAATTTTAACCAGTCTTTTGCATTTTGAGATAATTAGTTAACAAAATCTCAGTTTTCAGGTTAAAAATACCTCAAAAAATACATTTTTGGGCATGAACTTCCCCCTGATCCCAAGTCTAGGTTAGTGCAGGAAGTGAAACAAATAACATCACGAATGTTTCCACCCCAAAGACTAACTACACACAAAGTATGAAGGAAACTTTATTTGACCATTTCCAATTTGGCTCCATCCTTAGCGACATTCGTTCTTAATACTCCTGGGTGGAGCGAGGCACTGTGTAGAGTTTATGATCCTTGCCCAAGAACCACAACACAGTGATCCCGGCCAGGGATCGAACACGGACCGCTCGGTCCGAGGTCCAGCTACGCTAACCAGTAGACCCACCGCGTCAAAATAAACAAGCCTCAGTCTTTTTTTGTTCTCGCCTCAGGCTCGCGCGTGGTTTATCGCGCTTCGCGTATCGATATCTCGAGCGGGAAAAAAATGAGAGGAAAGAGAGAGACTGTTTGGCAGTCTAAAAAAACCAGCAAAGCTCGAAGCTCTAGTTACAAACGAAACGCCCTGGCGTTTTACTGTCAACTCTCTCAAAGCGGGGACACCACTATATAAGCGGACACCTCTCTTAGGCGGACATGGCTAGCTGGCTTATCCAGGTTTGTCTAGTAACTAGACTCCTATTTAAGCTCTCTTCGAACAACTGGCACGGCTTTCTTGGCAACCAATATGCCATTCCACTCATGTAATTGAAGAAAATTCCGTGTTTAAATAAACTGTCTGTCTGTCTGTCTGTCGTCTGTCTGTCTGTCTGTCTGTGTCATGTCTGTCCGGTCGTCTGTCTGTCGTCTGTCTGTCTGTCTGTCTGTTGTCTCGTCTGTCTGTCTCTCTAAGGCGGACAGCTAGAGCTGGGCCCGAGGCGTGTCCGTCTGTATTTCATGGCAATTATTTCCAACTGTGGTGCATTCTTTTTGTTTTTTTTTTTTTTTTCAGAGTCTCATAAACAGCAATGGCGCCCCTCAAGAGATGGCCGGACTCGCCACCATCTCACTACCATGAGCCATCCAACTTTGTCTTAGTCAGCTGATTTCTGCAACGTGGCCTTCCATGAGATGGTGTAAACCAAAAAAAGAAATCGTAAGTGCAGTCGATGAATAGACTGAAGTTAAGTTTAGTCTGTTTTCTCAGGTCTTCCCTTGTTACACGCGATAAATGTTCAGACTAAATTAGGTTTACAAGACGTTTCGATGTCATCTTGTCATCCGACCTATGTTTAAATCCTCGCATCAGCACGGTCTTCTCTAGCCTAGTGCTGTAGCTTTGTGCTGTTAGTCTTTTCTGTCTCACCTCCCCTGTTACTCTCAGATTATTGAACAAGACAAGACGCGTACGTTTGGCTGAGCCTGCTCTCCTTTATTTAGAATAAATGATATTGTAAACAAGAGAGGATGATCTAAGAGGAAGATTCCTCGTGCCCCATGATAACGCTCGAAACGTCAGTTACTCCAAATTCGCTACGGCGGTTAATTTACCTTAATTAACTTCAGGTTCAGTTGATGATCAACTAAGTCCTTTAGTTTCCAACTCCGTCGAGCTTTAGCTATTTACTTTTCGTTGCTGCAGAACGCCAATTTCCTGAAGACGTCATGAGGAAAATGGTGCTTGTCCTAAGCCACCTGTTTGGTAGAAGATTCCTTCATGCAAATTTCAAGCGAAACGTCCATGAGTGTCCGATGTCAAAGGTATGATTGATACTCATTTATCCACGCATTATTTCCATGCTGTCTCCTCCGCAGAGGCTTCTTGGGATAATAGGGAATAGGGAAGGTTGGGGAGAGTGAAATATAAATCGTCCCCGCGCGCGCTCTTTCTCCCCTTTCTTTTTGTTCTCCCCCCCAAGGAAGCCTCTGCGGAGGAGAGAGATTTCCATGGAGGATGTAGCCAATCAGACTCCTGAAAACTGGCCTGCTGCATGCTTGGTAACATAGTAAATCAATTTTCATTAAAATAGTGCACCTCTATGGCTTACGCGGGTAGATTAATATATGGAATGAAAATAATGTCCGCGCAAGCTACGAGGTGTAGCACGTGAGAATTCGGCCTTCGCCGAGGGGAGGTGGGAGGGAAGCACAAAACAGGAGGCTACGCGGAAAAACTGCGTTCTCTCTGGCAAACCAAACGCGGGAATGGAAATCAAATATCGCACTTTTAAATGCTCGGGAGTATTCCCTGAGGTCTAGACTAAGATGCTATTTGAAGCACCGCTCGAAGCTATTTCGGCGCAAAAATTCCAATGAAAATAGTATTTATGCATGGGTGTATGCAACGGTATTAGCCGCCATGTGCCTCTCCATGGGTAAAACCATGTAAACCTAACTCGCAACTTACCTACTGAAAAATCACTCTAAAGCAATTCATACGGCTACCGTGGACAAAACTAGCCTGAAACAAATAAAAGGAATATTATACACTTTTCGCAAATCACTTAACTAACGAGCGGGTAGAAACATTTTATCCCCCTCTCCCCCTGCTCAATGTTGTTTCACGGGGCTGCCAATTCATCCTGCTTCGTTTTCACATCGTTTTCACAACGTGACAACATTGAAATGAGGGGAGGGGTTTTAACAAATAGGCTGTAGTACTCAAATTGGTTGAAATTTGGTCAAGTGTCTCAACAGTTTTGTCCACGATTGTAGCTTTAAATTTATGCCCTTGCTGGCTACTGAGGCGTTTGGTCTGATATTATCTTCGCATACATTATTGATTTGCTATATTAATGCAACTGAGCCACTCACTATAGCGTTTTTTACTATCTGTACATATAAATGTGCCTTTTCTTTTTCTTTTTGAGTTTTATAATTTCCTTACAACTTATGACGTTTTTACAGGTGATTTTGGAAGATCTCCCTCAGACATTTGCTGACGCTCTTGAAGATTACAACCGTCAGGTTACAGATGTCTTCAGCCAGTATCTCGCCACAGTGGCCGCTGAACTTATTGCAAAGGATCGGGGAGAGGAAAACAAACTCCCGTTATCAGGCATTGGTGGGCACTAAATACACGACACTTTACTATCACAGTGCGAAAATAATTAACAATTATCCTGCGAAATCGCGCGGAATATCGCCTGATACTTACGGCCTCGTCGGCTAAAATCAGGCGATATTCCGCAAGATTGAGCAGGATAATTGTTTTATTGTGGAACAAATTGATAACACAACTAAAAAAATACTCTTCGGTAAAATGTTCAAGTCAGTTCTTGAAATAAAAGTGTAAGAGTATATTTTTAGTTGTGTTATCAATTTGTTGAATAATAAAACAATTATCCTGCTCAATCTTGCGGAATATCGCCTGATTTTAGCCAACTCGGCCTACAGCCTCGTCGGCTAAGTATCAGGCGCAAACTTTGACCATGGGTACCCGGGTTTTTCCGGTTCAGCTCAGTTTTGGTTAATATTCTTCCACTGTACATGTTTTACAGCAGTTTTTTTAAAGAATTTTGGAGATACAGAGGTGCCCCTTTCCCCGCTGCCAGGCCCAGAAACTCAAAAAAAAAAGGTTAAATAGGATTAAACCTGGAACCGTTTTTGTTCTTGCAGAATTTCCTAAAGAGGCGAGCCTGATTACTGAGGACATTGATGAACGTGACACCATCAAAAACCTTGCGCGCTATTCTGTGGCCTATATTCCGCTTGTTCGTCATTCGTTGCTCTGTCAGGAAACTCGTACTTGGAACTGCACGAGGCGAGGGACGCAACAACATTCTACATATCGCAGAAAAGGCGGGAAGAAGACAGTGACGACGAAGGAGATATGTACGAATTGATGACGATGGTCGCCAGCAGTGAAAGTGATTAAGAAAGTAACTTCGACAGTCAGAGTGAAACCGAAAAGTGAAGAAAGTGGGGAGGATGACATGGAAGGGCATCGAAAGTCAATTGATCATCTGTTGAAGGTAATGAAAGTTATTACACTGACGAAAAGAAAGGAGGAGGTTTTTTCTCATACGTCATCCAATTGGTCTCACGACTGCTGGCGCAATTGTTTACCATGAAGCTAACTAGGCTTATTGTTACTTCTTACTTTCCCTTGATTGGGATGTCGCAATCCTGATCCAAAGTCTTGGGACACTTTGTACGCTGCCGACAATATTTGGGAGAGGTTTGGAAAATTGAGAAATGTCGACTTCTCGCTGGCAAAAGACCTAAGTCCAGTGTTCCCAAGGACGTTTGGCCAGGTTTGCCTTAAATTTGTTGCCGGTATCCATTTGCACACTCTGGGCGATCAGAAACGAGTAATCGATCAACAACCTCCCCACCTCAGATCTAA
>MU825874.1:0-20000 GCA_029204205.1 Desmophyllum pertusum | reverse complement strand
TCTCTTTTCCATTCTAGATCATTTACATTTTCCGGTGCGACGTTTTTCAATGGGCGCGAATCTGTTAAGGCTGAGTCTACACGGGTTTTACAACTGGTCAACAATTGTTAAAGCAGTTTATTCTAGCAAGTAATTCATGTTATAGTTTAATGTTACAATTTCAAATAAATACTTGTAAAAAAATTCAAGTTTACCGCCTCGTAATCTATCTCAATCTTTCCCAATCTTTGTTTCTGATTGGTGTTTTTACTGCACACCTCTTCATGAAAAACCCGCCTGCTATAATTTTGCATACTCGACGTCTTTACTAGTATAACCGTGCCAGATCCTTTCTCGGTCCAATGGAAACGACTTCCGGTAAAAAACGCCAAACTTTGCCAAGTATTAGAATGTTGGCGTTACGTAACTATTAGGGTAAAAACTTATTTTTGAAATATTAGGTAACATTAAGCTATAAATTGGACTGAAAAATGACTTATTTCTGAAAACTTTGAAAATTTGCCTGGGCAGGTACCTTCCTTACTTGTTATTTCGAGGGGTTTTTCGGATTTTACTAAGCTTAAGACCGAACTCGAGTAAAAGCAGGCCGAAAATCAGTCGAGCCTAATAGAGAAAAAGCTGTAGATTTTCATAACGTGTTGATGAAACTTGATAGTGCTATAAATTATGTTTCCCATTCCCAATTTCGAAGATTAGTTTTTCCCAATCCCATCTGGCGGCCGGAGTCCCAGTCCCAGTGCGTCAGTCATTCATCTATCCCAGTGCAACCAAGGCCAACAAAATACCAGTTCCCGTGATGTCATCAGTAGCGGATACAAGGAGGAGGGTCGTGGAGGCGGCCGGACCACCCCAATCAGACCTTAGGGTTTTTTTACTTTCTCTAGTATCCTATAGCAAAACCATCTCCAGAATCCACCACTAAATGCACTTTTCAGAGCCTAAAATCTCAATTTTTTTCTGTGGGAGGCCCCCCAAATACCCTCCTTCTCGCCTGCACTACTGCGGTCTACTTCCAAAAAATTTTCCTTCAAATCTACTTTCATACTTAACATTTTCGGGAAAACCCTGGGACTCCCCCCCCCCCCCCCCCCCCCCCCCCCCTATCAGAAATTCCTGGATGCGCCTCTGGTCATCTATTAGTTTAACGACGTGTGAAGAAGTACAAATTCACAAGTCAGACTACAAAGTCACCGTATTCTAATAAGGATGTTTGCCAGTTTTAAACTGAAACGACTTTTCGAGTCCTTCAGTTGAGAAAACAAAATTCGGCTACTGAGAACGATAAGGGCGGCTTTCTTTCTCGCGTTCAGCTCAAGTCCTCTCAGGATATTGGCACGTCTTTATCCGACGTAACCACAAATATGCAATTTTCTACGCAAACACTAACAATGCAGTTGTGCAGTTTCAAATATTTAGGCTCCACTACCTGAAACTGAACAGTTGAAATTACCAAGACTCACTCTCAAGTTCGAAATCCAAACTGAACATGATTGTACTCGAAATGTGATAAGGAATGTTAAAGGATGTATCATTTAAATTGTTAATTTAAATTGTTCGCCTTTCTTCTGAAATATGTCTTCAATTTACACACGAGAATTGAGGCGTGTCAATGTTATGGTAATTCTGAGCGAAGAGCAGTAAACATTACTGAGTTTCAATTCTTAAGCTTTTGTTGTAAGTTTTGAAACTGGGTTTTAAAAAGTTAATTGCTGTTCTGTGGTTTCAGCATCACTTGATATAGTAAGTGATAGATACCGTGATGTGAGCGGCACATCTGTATGGACATATCTACAATGGGCGAGCCGAAGGTTAGCAATAATTGTAAATCCCATACAGAGCTGACGCGAGCTTATGGACCTTATGACACGAATGCATCTAGATGTTCATGTTTATCGACTATCTTGGCAATGCAAATCATTTTAGGCGAGTAAATTGAAGGAAAAGTTATTTTGTATTTTCTTTATGAATTATTAATAAGTGTTGTAATGTTATTTTGATGGGTGGTCATAGTCGAGTGAAAAAGGACATATGCAAAGGAATGTTTAATTAAGCGGCCTAACAAGCTTAGTCGCCTCTTTATAAGGCCATCATATATAATCATGAAGCAAGTTTGGTACAATGTTATTGCCATATTACCAACCCTTGTGACCTCTTTTGGTCCGCTTATAGCCCTCTATATCATGGGTTTATCGAGGGAAACGTCTTTCGGCGTTTGGTAGCCACTTATGCATTCTCCCGCATCATCAAGACCAAAACTGACGACCGAGGAGAGACCAGATGGCTGTTTAAAGGCATGGATCTTACGAACGAGGAGGAACTCTTGCCCCAGGTTTTAACGAGCTTGTTCTATTTGTTCCTTGTGTTTTTCAGTGGTGTAGTGAGTACCTTTTATCAACTGCTACTGCTCGATGTTAACTACAGGTGCGAAGGCAACGAGAAAACGCAGGACTGCTTTAAACTATCGTTTTTTGAGTCGTCGATAAGAGAACCAATTGATTGTAACAGCGCTGCAGTTCAGAATGGAACCATAGATGTGGTGTGTTATAAGATTGTCTTCAACTTTGGCTTAGCTGTGGGTGCCAGCTATGGCGGATTCCAGCTTTCGATGGTGTTCTTAAATATGGCCACCAGTGCTATGTTGATGGCTAAGCAAGCAAAGACAATACGCAATATAAGAATTGTCCTGGGATTGTTGTCCTTGTGTCTTTTTGCGGCATTAATGGCTGTTCAGTTTACCTCTCCGCAACTTTTCATCACTGATAACCTAGTTATCACCCTTCAAGCATTGTATCAGTGGTGTCTATGGCTTGTTTTGTGTTCGGAATCCCTTGGAAGGAGCTTATCGCATTTAAGGCAGCGGATAACAATACAGCCACTAGTCTGCGACCTCTGCGAGCAGGTTCTCATTTAATCTCGATCGCGAGCGAAGAGCAGCGAAGCCCAGAGTGGGGCTTGCCAAATCCTGCTGCGGATGCCATTTGATCGCTTTTTAAACTGAATTCAGTGCATGTCCAGTAAAACATGCATTGAGTATGCTTTGCTTAGCAAGTCAAGCAATGAGCGAATAGACCATTTAATCGCAACTGATTAATAATTTGACTTGATACGCTTACTTGAAAGTTTAAATGTATAGTTTTAAAACCTAGCTTTTTTGTATTTTTAGGGAAAAACTCCCTTTCAAAATCCATATTACTGATTTGTATATTTTTCATTTGTTCCTCGCGAAGCGAGGCCGAAGGCCTCGCGTAGCGGGGTTTATAATTCTGTCCCCCAAGACCTGACGCGAGAGCAATTCTCGTGTGGCCTTTACGGTCATATTTGTTTGTTTGTGGAGTTGGGGGATGACATGACGTCACACGGCTCGTGGCCTAATGGCTTAAGGCGCTAACTTTTTAAATCTGATCTTCGGGATTGAGGGCGTGAGTTCAAATCCGACATGGTCCTTCTTTTTTTTTTTTTTTTTTTTTTTTTTTTCGGTTCAAATCCAGGCCGTTCTTTTTTTTAACCCCCTTTTCTTTGCTTAATAACATTGACTTCGACGTAATCTTTGTACACGTAAATGTAGAAACAGGAACGGCTGCTGAAGAATAACAATTTTTACTCCAAGTTTGTTTATCGAACAAATTTATATACGGGTCATTTGTGAAAGAAACCCGGCTTTATTAAATCCATTATCAACAACAGGAAAAGGAAAGACGACTCAGGAATTTCTCAAAGTACGATCAACATATGGCTTAGTTTTCATTGTAGACGCGAAGACTTGTGTCTAAAAAAATTCGCCGATCCGATATTGCGAAGAAGATTTTTACCTACGAAAGCGAGGTGGTTTCAGATCATTCGGACGGAAAAGTGGGGAAAACAGTACAAGAGCGCTACAATTTATTACAGATATCGAGAGACGAGCGAACTCCAATCGAAACCAAAATCCGGTGGCATAGCAAACACACGGCGTTCCTCCGGCGATTCTCAGAAACCTTGCAGCGATTCTTGGAAACCTTGCAGATCAAATCGCAGGCGTGCCCGTTACTAGGCAACAAAAGCTTCGCGAGGGCCTGCGAGTCACGTATTACTAGTATCTTGAATAAATGTATGTAAGGAACTGAAAAAATCTCAGTTATTTAAAATAATAAAAAAGGTTTACAACCTGTGTAACGTCCATTTATCAGATCGTCAGTGTCGTCGTGTCCTCCTCCCTCCCCTTCGTTTTGTGGGCGCGACTCCACCCCACCCTGCTGATGAAAGGACGAAAAGGAATGAAAACTACTTTCGCGCCAGTCCTGCTCGGACATCATATTTTCCTCTCCAAGATGGCGGCCTGTGGTGTTGAAAGCGAATTGCTGTCAGAAATACAGAATTCTTTCAATAGCGACACGAAAAATCTTATCGTACAGAACGTGGGAACTCAATATGATCCCCTTGAAGTCTGTTTGGACAGAAATGTGGCGGAAAACAGTCAATCACGTTTATAAACACAAGGTATGCTATGAAGCAAGGGCAGTTTTACGAATCGCGTGCGGACATGGAATTTTTTTTTCCTTGAATTTTTTAAATTGAGCTTACGATATATGGAATTATAGGATTGATGAGAATCTTCTTAGGAAAGCTCAATACAGTTTTTCTAAGCTCTACTGCCGTTACTGCCCGTTAATGTGCTTTAATTGACGGACAATGATAACATGACACGTGTCATGTTACAATGGCATGAAGAGCTGACCCTTTATTACCGTTGCCAAAATGTTGAGTAAAATGATTTTTGGCACTATTAGAAGTCATAATACTTCAAGGCGCTACGCAGTTTATACTTGTATCACCTTTACCGTTGCCACTCAACAAAGTTTTTGATTAAATCTTGACAACTTTTTGACGTTTTTTTTGACATATTTTTGAAAACTTTCAAATTGTAAGAATTGTGGGAGGCAGAGATGTCAATTGCCAGAACGCGAATATGGAGCTTGGCAACTCCTCCACTCATAGTTCTTGCATATTTTTGATTGGCCAGTTGAAACGAAAGCCATTAGAAAGTTGTCAAAAAGATGTCAACAAGTTGTTAAAAATTAAAAATATTCTAAAAATAATATAAAATCTACCACTATCTATGATGTATTAATCAAACACGAGAGACAGTGTTTCATTCGGATATCCAAACACAGAGAAGAGAGTTGAAAATACGATGTGCATCGAGTATTTTTGATGAAATTCGAGGTCTTTGGATAGCTGATAAAATACTATCTTGAGTGTTTGATATATCCCTCTCAATCGAAAAAAAGTAAGGAGTCGGTAAACAGAGAAATAAACCTCAGACACGGTTATGATTTCCTTTGTTTCAACTTGGTGAATTATTAATGAGTTTGAGAATACATGTACACGATTTGGCTTGGTTTGCTTTACATTCCTTAAGGTCGCGCAGGACCCTTGATCATGAATAAATTCATAAGTCAAATTTCAGTGGTAGGTGTTATCTTCTAAAGCTTCAAATCTCTGCATTTTGAAAGTCGATTCCGCTGAAACTTAATGGGGATATTGGTGGATGATAGAATTACATCATGATTGTCCGTTTTTCTGGCAGATCGCAATTTACGGTGATATTTTAAGCTACTAAATTTAGAATTGCGGAAAAATCAATCTTTTGTGTCCAAGCTTTCAGCTTGGGAAGCGTTTTAAACTTAATGATTGTATTACCCAGTGGTGCATCATAAACCTCTTGTGATGTGACAGAAGCAGATTTTGCAATTTCAAGACTCGTCGAAAGTTATTGCCTTCCAAAGGAGTAAAATTTTGAAAATTAGACTTTGAAACGTTCTATCTTCTTTTTGAAAGGCTTTTTTGCAATTCCGCTTTCTGTCACATCACAATACAGTACACTAAGTTTTATCTTCCTCGTGTATCAATTCCTGAAATTCTATTTCCGCGATGAAAGCTTTGACACAAAATTGCCGGTTTTGCCCGAGTCAACAAAGTGTATGACAACAAAAGTTGTGAATCTAATTATGATAATTCGGGACATTGAATTGCACGTGCCGCAAAACTAAGAACAATAACTTTCTAATTACCAATAACGCCGAAAACAAATTTTTTTGAATCGATTATAATAACGTTATAAAAACACCTTCTCATGAATATTTCGCATACGGTCGGCATCAGTCGTCACGGTTCGCGCAAACTCTAAAAATAATACATACATAATGAGAGCAAGGGTCGCTGCGCGACCTTAATATAAGTTGGCATCAACCAGCTTAAGCAGGGTGCAAAGCCGGAAAACAGATTATCCAGGATGCCCTTTGGCCAAGTTGGAGCCATTGTTTGCTAGCCAGAAGGCCTTTCTCATTGGCTTTACTTCATCTGCCAACTAAAAAATCTCCAAAAATTTACTTTCCCGTCAGGCAAGTGATGGATAAAATGCACTAACCCGACAGAAAAGTCCACTAGCTCCGGGGTATCGGACAGTACATTAATGTACATGTGCTAGCCTGTGGGCAGATGTGCTTTCTTTGTACTCTGGTCAACTCAAAAAACAAGGCTGACTGATATGTTGAGTTGAATAATAGTTAACATCTGATCAAGTTGAGCATTCCTCAAATCCTGAGATTTACTGCCATATTTCTGTCTGACTTGAAATCTTGTTATCCTCGTTGCCAATAATATTGTAGTGTTTCGACCCCCGGAATAGAAGGGATGACTGCAGATTTATTTGGATTCAACACACAGCTTAGTAAACTTAGTCAGCTTTTCAATAATTTGCTACAATGAATCACGGGAAATCATAGGTAACATAGGTCTGCAGAGCGTGCATACTACATTTTCACTCATTTTGTTTCACTCTGCCAACTTATTATATTTTTATTATCAGGTCAATGAAGTTAAACCAGTTACAAACCAGAGAGCATCGGGAAGGTGTTGGATATTTGCATTCTTGAATGCGATTCGTCAAAAGTTTGTACAACATTTCAACTTGGAAGACTTTGAATTTAGCCAACAGTTTCTCTACTTCTGGGACAGAATTGAAAGGGCATATTTTTTCATAAATGCCTATGAAGAACTCGCAAGGAAAGGAGAAGAAGCAGATGGACGTTTAATGATGTTTCTATTGTCCAATCCACTGAATGATGGCGGCCAATGGGACATGCTTATCAACCTCGTGGAAAAATATGGCTTGGTACCCAAAGCAGTTTGGCCTGAAGCATTTACTTCTGGAAGGTCGTTGCGACTGAGGAAAATTATGAATTATAAGGTACTGTACATTACATGTATCCAGGGCTGCAAATAATTTTTTTTCTTGAAAGGACATTGTGTCCGACTAAAATTTTGGTTGGACAAAACAAAAATGAGGTCAGACATCATATTACAGTATTACTTGATAAGTGAACCTGCTAATTTAACGCGTTGTCATCGCAGAGTAAACTGCTTGTAGTTTGCATTTAGAATAAAACTTGTTGGCGCTTACGTTGGAAGGCAAAAAAATTGTCCGGACATTATGTCCGACCACAGTTTGGATTTCATCGGACATAAGCAAATTTTGGTTGGTCATTGTCCGATGACCGACTCTTATTTGCAGCCCTCTGTATCTCTGGTGTATTGTACAAATGTACATGTAGTTTGTTGACAGCAGGTAGACCTATGTTTTATTTTGATTTAATTAAGGGGGTCAAAGATCGGACCTCAGGTCACAGGGTGTTGATCAGACAGAGGACATACCAAGACTCGGCTGTGAACTTTTTTAGTTTTATTTTTTCCCCAAAAATTTAAGTTTCTAAACTCGGGGTGCAGCTTATCTGTGAGTGCGGCGTATCTGATGCCAGTGTTTATGGTGTCATGGCAATTTTTTGGACATTACCAAGAAAATGAGAACCTGATTTGCCTGCTTGTGTCACACATGACTGTGTCAATCTACATTGCATATGTACATGTAGTGTATTAAAATTGTTGTTACTGTCAGTGGCTATAACACTTTGCAAACTCAGGGCTGCAAATTATTTTGGTTTCTTGAAAGGACATGTGTCTGACTAAGTCACCGTTTTGGTCGGACAAAACAAAAATGGAGGTCGGCCATCATACAGTACTGCTTGATAAGTGAACCTACTAATCGACTAACGCATTGTCAATGAAGAGTAAACTGTAGTGTTGCGTTTAGAACAAAATGCCGTTATAACGCGTTAGCATTTGCATTGGAAGGCAAAAAAAAATTGTCCGGACATGACATGTATGTCCGACCCAGTTGGAAATATTTCATTGGACATTGGCAAATTTTGGTCGGCCAGTGTCTGATGACCGACTGTTATTTGCAGCCCTGAACTGCATGTTAAATAATTTGTTATTTTTGTCTTATACCCTCTTGCAGCTGCGAGAATTTGCTGTGCAGTTAAAAGAACTAGTAGACAAGAAATGCAGTGAAAAGGACAATGAAAGAAGCAAAGAGAAAGATGATGACTGAGGTGATACAAAGATGACATGAAGTGGGGAGGTGTGGTGGCCTAATGGTTAGCGCGTTGGACTCCGGATCGAGCGATCCGGGTTTAAGCTCTGGCCAGTGTCATTGTGTTTGTGTCCTTGGGGCAAGACACTTTACTCCCATAGTGCCTTAGGTCTCCACCCAGGATTATAAATGGATGTTGGCAAATTGGCTAGGGAAATCTGACAATTAACCAACTCCTTGGATGGGATGCCTCATGTAACTGATTCGCAGCATAGTCACTTTATGCCGGGTATGGGTATGGTTTTCAAGCAGTTTAGTCTGTGATAGGGTATAAAAATCAGAAAAAACCGAATGCGACGTATGCGGCGTATGCGACGTATGCGACGTATGCGGCTTATGCGACGTATGCGACGGATGCGACGGATGCGGCTTATGCGACGGATGCGACGTATGCGACGTATGCAACGTATGCAACGTATGCGACGATACTATCCGATACTATCCAACCACCCCACCCACCTCCATAGTTGGCCTTTCCTTATATTACGTTCTTTTCCGTTGCTTCCTTAATTGTGGTACAAATTGTGAAATAACATTCTCATAAATACAACAACTTGTTATATGCAATTGCTGAATATTACAAACGATTGCTCTTGAGCTACAATTACGGTGAGTCCAATTATCATGGGTGAATTCAATTGCTTCCTGCCGATTTCTAGAATACAACACACCATTTTGTTATACAAAAAAATTATACTTTTTTTGTTCATGGGAATTCAAGTATGGCAGGTTATTTGCATTTACTTTACATTTACCTAATTGTTATAATCGGTTAAATAAATTACCAGTTTACAGCCAATGAGAATTTGGTACTTTTCAAAGTACCAAATTCTCAAATTACCATCTTTTAAGTTGCTATTTGGGAAACTTAATGGTAAATTAAAACTCCCAAGAATTACTAAATTTGGGATATCGTTGGGAATTTTGGCTCTGTACCAGTAAATTACCATGGCCTAATAATAATTTTTAAAAAATAACTCCCGCATGCCTATGTTTAACTGACAGTTATTGGTGTTCTTTCTTTCTTCAGGTATACAGGATAACAAGCATCTGTCTTGGTACACCACCCAAGTCTTTTGACTGGGAATATTCTGATAAAAGTAAAAAATATTGCAAGTTATCGGGATTAACAACAGTCCAGTTCTACAATGAACATGTCAACCCAGTTTTACAATCCTCTAGACAAGGTAATAAACTAAGACATGTACATGTATATTACCGTAAACTCTGGCGTATAAGCCCGCACTCGCAGATAAGCCGCACCCCGAGTTTAGAAGCTCAAATTTTGGAAAAAAATAAATCTAAAAAAGTTCACAGTCGAGTCTTAAAAAAAACTAACTTTGCTTCAATGAACATAATAAAGGTGAAAGCTATCAAACTGAAAGCCTAGTTACATGGGCTTCGCTCCCACGAGTCTCCTGTAGCTCAGTGGTAGAGCGTCCGACCGGTGTGCGGAAGGTCATTGGTTTGACTCCTGTTGCTCCTGTTGGGAGAACTCGGAATTTTATTTCCAAGTAGCTTGTGTCACTGACAGAATAATATCTTTCTCATATTTCTGCCAAGCTTAAAATATACCATCATCTCTTTCCAGACTGAAAGCTGTTCACGCTCTGATACAGCTGTAGGTTTAAAAAACAACTGCATGTTTTATCAGAGCATAAAACGTAGAAAAGCCATGTTTTATCGTTTTGTGTGTTAATACATGATGTATTAGTATATTTTAAAGCACAAAAGAAGCCAAACAGTTGAAAGCCATGTATTATACTGTCATAAATTAAAACACTCCGGTTATTTGAGAAAACACTTGATCTTGAAAAATAAAAGAAATATAGAAGAACACGAGGCACGCAGGCAAGTGTTTTCTTGCCTTAAATAGCCGCAGGGCAGTGTTTTCTAAAAAATTCTCTTCATGTTATTAAAATTGTCCGTTTGTGTTTTGTGTGATGATAGTATAATTCATTGGTTTTGGCTTCAGAAGTACAAAACAGCACGAAAAACTGACTTCTAAGAAGTGCATGTTGTCTTGTTGATGGACTGTCAAATTCTCAATGCTAACAATGAAAGAAGTGCAGGTCAATCAGCAGGGAGAAATGAATCTTTTGATCTTGGCTGTTGTTGCAGGTGTGCCTGGTGAACGACCCTCGTAATCCCTACAACAAACTGCTCACTGTTGAGTACCTCAGTAACATGACGAATGGACGGCTTGTTTTGTATAACAATCAGCCTGTAGAAATTCTCAAGAGGCTTGCGGCTGCATCTCTCAAAGATAATGAGGTACAAAACGACTGAACATTAGCCCTCTCTCAGGAGACATCCTGGGGACTACGCCAGTGTGAGAATAAGCTCCTGGTGGGGCCTTCAGGTAGGTGGCTGGGGAGTGGGGCCACCAACCCACCCAGCTTTTCTGTTACAGAAACTACAATGATGCTGAGAGTATTGTTGCAACCTTGTTCTACAAAGGAAAGGTCCTTCTTCACATTCCCCCCCCCCCCCCCCCTACTCAAGTCCTACTTTTACCAACGATTTTGGCGAAAACAAAAAACAACATTTTAATTGGTGCCAACGTCTTATACAACTTGTCTCACAACAGTGCAACAAAATAGTGAGACAAGTTGCACAAAACATGGCCTAATGTAACAGCGCCTATACACACTCCACTGACAAAATAACAAAACAATAATAAATTGCCTCTGCTTCAAATAAAGAGTCTGCGTGAGGGTGGGCCTTTTTCGGTTCTCAAAAAGGGTGGTCGCGGAAAAACACAGACTGCAGACTAACCCTAAAATATAACCCTAAACTCCTAACCCTTGTGTTTATTTTGAAGCTCCTCCTTGCCTGTCAACACCCCCCCCCCCCCTCTCCACCTTCCCCAAGAATAATGAAATGAAATATAAAAGAGCCACAACAATAAATACTAGATAACTGGCATTAGAGTGTCGTGGCAAGGCTTTCGCTGAAACCACTGTCTCCTTTATTTTCACCTTTTTCTCACGGAAAACGTCAGCTTACAGTTGATTCCCTTTACTTTACTTCCACACGTTTATCGTGACGCGAAGAAATTCACTTTGACGTAGAAATGTGAAATTTTTTCCATTTGCGGGAAAAGTAAACGGGATGCTACATCTCTGTATTGTGTTGTCCTCAGGCCGTTTGGTTTGGTTGTGATGTTGGCAAACACTTTGAAAGAAAAAGTGGGAGCACTTCATCTTGATATGTGAGTTCATAAACTTAATTTCACCTCATAATGTCAGTACATTATTTTAAATAGTGTGATATCTTGTAATGCGTGTGTGAGCATCTCCCTATGTAACACGCGCAATGTAAATATTAAATATTATTATTATTATTCTTATTACATAATCAAGCTTTCAGAGTATTTTTAGTGAGAAAACTAAATTGCCTTATTAAAAAGATTCCCCCAGTCTGGGGAATATGCTGGTATAGGAACGATCTTTATTAACGTCGGCTTTCTTTTATCTTCTCGTTAGCATCAATTTTCCTGGAAATTACAGTGACTGTGTCATTTAGTAAACTATCGCAAATATGAGAGCAATACGTTGAAATATAGAACCAGACAATGACATTATTTTCGTTTTGAAAAACTGTCAAATTTACAGATCTTTGTATGGCTGGGTGGCAAGAGATCACCCTATTGAGGCTTAAAGGGTCGAGGTCTCTGTATTTTGATTTGTAGACTCTACGTAGCTCACACCCTTTCTTTTATTTGCCTACAGTCATAACTATGAGTTGTGTTTGGTGTTTCCATGATGGCTTTGAACAAAGCTCAGCGTCTGCTGTACGGCGACTCACTCATGACCCATGCCATGGTGTGTACTGGACTCTCCCTGGGAGGTGAGCAAAGAGCAAAGATTCAATGATCTCTAGAAAAGAGTGAAATTTTAATATGCGAACTGATTCGTAGCTGACTCATAGACCCTATGCAAAAATGGCTGCCAATTTATATGTATTTGAAGTAGCCTCACTAAACCTCGTTTTTGAGTTGATAATTCAAAATAATTTTTACTCTAGAAACGAGGTTAGTGAGGCTAATTTAAATGCAACAAAATAAATTTTAAATTGGCAGCCATTTTTGCATAGGGTCTATAACTCACTGATTATCAATAAAATTGAAGTATCTGTGTTTTCTTTTGTTCTTTAGAGAGATGACAACCTCGTTCCCAGGGCTTTTCCCTTCTAAATTTAGAAGGGAAAAGCCCTTGGAACGAGGTTGGAGAGGTGAAAGGGACGGTTTAGGGATGGGGAGACACGGCTGAAAGGGAGGAAACTCCATAGCATTAACGTCCTGTTCTGTCATTAATTTAAAACACAGTGGAAGGTGAAGCGCGCAGGATATTTCCATTCCTTTGTCTTCCTTTTTATTTCCAGGAAGACACAAAAGGCCAGTGACAATGAAGATCCAGAGCCAGCAGCGGAAGAAGCGTCAGCACCGGAAGTCAAACCACCAAATGGCGTGTGGAGGAATTCCTGGGGCGAGGAGGAAGGATAAGCCAGGTTACCTAATGATGACTGATGGCTGGTTCACTGAGTTTGTCTATGAAGTTGTTGTGGACAAGAAATATGTCCCGCAGATGTAATGGCCGTGTTGGAGCAGGATCCAATGGTGCTACCAGCGTGGGATCCTATGGGCTCTCTCGCGTGCATTTTTTGCGAGAAAGGGGACCATCAAGCTCAATTGTAACCAACAGTATTTTGCAATTTAATAACACATATTTGGAAGAATTCTGGTAATTCTCCAAAGAGTTTTCGATTTATTAACCAATAGAAATCATGCACGAGCATTCACGAGCACACCGGAAGTTGTTGCGTTAGCTTCGTGGCGTAAGAATACGCCATGTTGCTAAGCAACCTCATGAAAATCGCGGGCTCAGTTAATTTACTCAGATTGAAAGCGAGGCTGAGCCTGCTAGAAATGGTTCACTTTATTAATATCTATTTTTTTTTATTTCTTATGTTATTTATAATGGTAGCTATAATTTGTTGGATTATAGCAATGCAGTTGCTCATATCGGTGTCGATTTTATCTGGGATTTCGATGGCTTCATGCCCGTCGGAGTGTTATAGTAATTCAAATAACCGTCCTTGAGTGTTTACCTAAGTGGGAGAGAAATGGGAAGAGATATATAGAAATGTGTTCACTGTCACAATAGCACTGTTATACCTTACCTCTTTCCTTCCAAAGAGTCCCATACGATACATTATGCCATAAATTACTCAATATTTGCTCAGTTTATTCGAATTTCTGGAACCAAAATGGCCGTGAAAATTGAGGGTCGACAAAAATTAATGTATGTCTATGTATGTCGATTGAAATTAACCAACAATTACTGGTGACACGGTAGTTTTCATAATGGCCCCTAAATCAGTTTTAGTATTATGATTTCAACAGTTGTCTACACTATTGGGATAGGGGGAGCGGGGTACTGCCATACACTATACGGGGGTGTGCCGCCCAATATGGTATGGGTTTTCGACCTAGATTCATAAACAGGGTATGGGTTTTTGACTCGACTCAGGGTACTTGACCCATGTACCCTGCCATAGACAGGGTACATGGGTGCCCTTCAGTTACTAGGAAATATTTCCCCGACATTTTGATTTTTCGACCAGCTCGGCTGCCGTCCAACCTTGCATCCGTCAAAAAGGACATCGATATCAGCGACAGATCACTCAGAGTCAGGAATCAAATGTTCAAATAAATACCTACAGGTTTTTTTGTGTGCGCGCCAAACAGCGTGTTTGCCAATACGCAGCCACTAGGTTTGTGCTAAGAGCCAATAGAAACCTCGAGCTCACAGTCAAATTGATGTTCTTCCAGGGTCTTCCAGACTTCCACAATGAAAATGTTCTTCTATTGCTTAATTAAAATTCTACTTTAACTGACAAACAATTTTTAACACGTAAGTAAAACCTAACGGGCAGTACGGCAGAACAGAGAACAACAAATTATTTGACACATATCGACACAAAAAATTAAGGTTGACAAACAAATTGTCATATTTCTGTTACATATAAACCGGTGGATCGTAGCCACCGCGTCGCCACCGCGTCGCCACCGCGTCGCCACCGCGTCGCCACCGCGTCGCCACCGCGTCGCCACCGCGTCGCCACCGCGTCGCCACCGCGTCGCCACCGCGTAGCCACCGCGTCGCCACCCGCGTAGCCACCGCGTCGCCGCCGCGTAGCCACCGCGTGGCCCAACAGCGTAGCCAACGCGAGGTCCACTTGCTCAAAACGGCAGTGGAAACAAACATTTTACCTCCTTAACGGTGGTCTATATGTCTTTAGGTTTAAAAAATTAAAAACAATGTTCAAGGGCCAGCTGCGGCCGTCAGGGGACTAAATATATTATCTTTGAATGGATATCTCCCTCTGATCACTACTCAATACCACGCCTATCTTACTCACGTAGCTCGCATTCCCCGATACAACTGTAAGCTTTGTGTAGCGTTTGTGTTTATGTATGTCTGTGTGTACTTTTTTAAACCTCTCCGGCTGCCTAATAATTTAAACTTAGTGATATGGTAATCTGGCTCCTCTGGCATTTTTATAGGCTTTATAGTTATTTCAGGGAGCCAGTAGGTACCCGATAAATATTTCAATTTGTTTTTTTCTTTGCCTTTTTTCTTGTAATTAATGGGTAAATAAAAGTTGTTGTTGTAGCCCAAATGTTTCCCATCCGACTATCCCCCATTATTTCCTTCGGCCTTATTTAAACCCTGCCTATGACTTCCCTTGTCTCTTATTCTTACTTTCCCCTTATTTTCTCCTAACTTCAGCTGCTATGATTCCCCTATCTCCAAACTCCCCCTAATTGTTTGCTTTTGATGCTTCCATATACACAAGAACCAAATTTTGACAGCTATGTAATGTTTTGGCCACATTTGAATGGGCCCCTTTACAATTTGACCGAGTGTTACCTGGTGGAACATGCGTAGAAGTTTTATAATAATGGGTACGTCACTCGTGAACTCCTTTTGAGTTCTAAGCACCTAAAAAGTTGAAACTGATAAGGGAGTTTGACAGGCTGTACCTGCTGCTAGCGGAAACCAACCATGTATATCGCGATGATAAGGTTGTCTCTTTGCTCGAATCTTCTCTGCAGTACTGATTAATCTTTTCACTCATGCTTTATTTTCTACTCATGACTACATTCTAAGCGATACAGTTCTACAGGCCATGTGACTGTAACTTAATTTCGCCATCTACTTTGAAGTAACTTCATTGTCCTTCGGTTTTTGTTTTTCGTAGTTCCGGTTTAAGGAGATCTGATGAATGAAATTTGCTGAATTCGATTGAAATTTAATCAAATCAATCAATTCAATCAATCAATCAATCAATCATCAATCAAAACTATAAAGCCTTCAATAAGTTAATAAGTCAGTTAATCAGTCCTTCAGTAAGCCAGTTACGTCATTCCATACCGTTTTAAAAGTTATATATGTTACGGTCGAGACTCCCAGGCATGGGCGCACACGTCAAATGTTTTCGTCACACCTGAATTTTTCCATACACATCAACTGACATTAAGTGAACTATCACGTAATCGACCCCCGTGGGTTGTAAAAATGGATGGACGCCTACGTGAGGGTGTAACTCAGTGAATGTGTTGACTAATGATCAATAATATTTGAATATATCTTGTGCCCTAACAGAAGCATAAGCTAGGGAGAGGGGGGGGGGGGGGGGTGGGTGGATTCCATATAAAAGAGACGAGGTGATTTGATGTACCTTTTAGCGGGTTAAAATTTCGTTGTTTGCGTACCGTGCCCAAGGATAATTTTTTGAAACTATATTACTAGTTTCGCCGCCAGTGCTGTGAAAGTTATTTTGTAAATTCAGGGTAGCGCTCTTAAAATAGCCTCAGCAGTGGACTGAAAGTGTAAAAATAGACTTCAAAAAATTATCATTATAGAAGAGGACATAACGTATGGAGGAATGCTTCTCTGTAGCAATCATCTTGGCGCCGAGTGCAAAGAATGCCACCAGTAAGGGTGAAGCCGAGTGTTAATTAGAGTATGTCCACACAAGTTAATCTCGACAGTTCGAAGTTCTGTGTCCAAAAATACGTTCACCTTCCTGATGAAAAAATGGTCGTAGTTATCGTTATGCCACACTCAGAGATATATAACGCCCTTTAAGCATCTGACTTCTCTGATATGTAGAGTCAATTTTGCGTATTTACTTCACGAAAGAGACGTTGGCTTTAATGGCCGAATTTCAAGCAGAGGCAAGCACCCTTCTGGATTCCCGTTGGATGTCTGAATTTTTTTTTTCAGACCTTTAATTCTTTGAAATCTAACTGCGAAGATCTCATTGATCTTTCGAGATCCACCACATCCCCTGCCGTGGAAATTCAAAACCCGGTGTAAATTAGGCCAGATGTGTAGACTCCTTATCGATCCTCTTACCACTATAAAATTTTTAATTATTATCATATATTACCTGACATTTTATAATACAGGTTTTTTGTAACAAAGTAGTCTTTTATGGGGCGTGAGTACATGGCGAATTTCAGCCCGGGCTGAAATTTCCAAGCCCGGTTAGCGGGGCTGCGATTTCAGCCCGAGCTCCGAAAAACAATTCCTCTTGAAATGAAGTTAGCGACTACATGGACAAGGTTTCAGCCCGGGCTGAAAATTCATCCCGGGCGTGATTAATCCAGCCCGGTTTGAGAAACCGGGCTGGCATTTTCAGCCGGCCCAAACGGGCTGAAAAAAACATGTAATCGGAATGGAATTTTCAAACCCGGCTGAAAAGTGAAACTGGGGCATCGCGCAAGTGATTGTGTTTCTGGGGGGGGCTAAAATTGTAGAATGCCACGGCAACGTATGTGCATGTCATTGAAATAAGAATGGTCCTTTTGTTTTTATATACACGTGCAGCCAGTATGTTAATAAACGTTGCCGTGGTATTGTAAAAATCGCTCCTGTGTTTTTAAACAAGATTGAAAAATGGATTCCAGTGGAACAAGGGAGATAAAAATGAAAATCTTATTCGATGTGTCGCGAAATTTCAAATCGAAATGGAACTATAACAACAGCTTCGTTCTTCAAACGTTCAGCCGATATGTAACTAAGGTTGGCGTTTATTCCAAAATCGCCCCTCATTCTACTGATGACTCTTTACCCGGCGCAATTTCAAATTTGGCGCCAGGGCTGGAAATTTCAGCCCGGGCTGAAAATCGGTTTCATGTCATATAGCACACAAAATTCCAGCCCCCTAAACGGGCTGAAATTTCAGCCCGGCTGAAATTCGCCATGTAATTCACCCCTGAGTTACTATAGTATTGGGTCCAGGGCTATCATTAAATTACGTAATTATAATCACAGCAGTTCTCTATCAACTGTATAGTAATTAAACCGAAAATTACGATTTTTTTAATGAAAGATTTTACGAGCCAATTTTCTATCAAACATTTATTTCATTTTAAATGCAGCGTTAAATTAAAAGGAGACTTGATATAGGCCAAACTGATCAATCATTAGCTATTCTCGGCTTCAATTCTGATTAGGATAGTATACGCGCACGAACATAATGTGAATTGACTTAAAAGTAGGTCACAGTTTTGGGCTCCTCTTGCTGAAACAAATTAAAAGCCTGGAATTGGGGGGGGGAAACAAAAAAAAAAAAAAAAAAAAATGAACATGGGTCGATCAACAACATGGTTTTACTTACCTTTGTTTTACTGCGCCTTTCAATTGCCCCTTCCGAAGTTCAAAAAGGGACTGCGGCACTAGCTACACCTATTGTTCAAAGAGTACGTCATATAAAAAAATTAATCACATCACCAGAAAGATCGCCAGAAAAGTAAATTCACAAAGTTTTGGTTATGTTACATTACATAGTAAACCAGCGCTGTGAGCTGTCAAAAGGTCGCCCAAATTCCATACAAAACGTTCTCCTAATTCAGAGATTGGTGCGTACGCCAAATCTCATACAAAGTCTCTCAATTATCTGATTTTTTTGTGAAAGCCTTCTACAATCGGTTGCAAATCTAACGAAACAACCTCAAACTTGGTAAAAGAGTCATTTTAATGTGATCTTTCTTGTGACAGGCTCCAATTTTTAATTAGATGAAATTTAAAAACTCGTCCCCAGTCTCCATTTGCACTTCGGAACGGGGCAATAGCATGCGAACTCTGCTCGAATAGCCCTTTCCGAAATGAAATCCCATCACCAGAAAGATCGCCATAAAAATGTGTACGTTTACCAACATTGCATAGTAATCAGCCAGTAATCAGACTGTGAGCTGTCAAAGGCCGGTTTCGCCCATGATCGTCTATAATTAAGAAATGGCGTCCCCCAAATCCATACAAAGTCTGTAATTTTTCTGATTTTGAAAAGCCTTCTACATGCGTTGCAATCTAACGACCAAAATGACAAACTTCGGTTAATTGACTAATTTTAATGTTTATCTTTCTTGTGATGGGCTCCAATTGTTAACTACAGCAACATTACAAATGAAATCAAAAACAATTGAGCTTGCAGCTGCTCCACTGGTATTTTAATTTCCCTCTTGCAAAATCATTAACATTCCGATTAGTTACAAAAATAATTCTCTAATACATTTAAGTGATATTCAAGATGGCAAGTAAGGTAATAAAACCACTGCAGCCAAATTATATATAAACTACTCAGTATAAAAGCTTGTATCTTTAATCGACCTTACTCTAGTTACCTCAAAGCAGGGGGTGACACATAACAGTGAACACGTACCACACAGTGTTACCATGTACCACACAGTGAACCATGTACCACACAGTCTACCATGTACCACACAGTGTACTATGTACTACTCAGCGAACCATGTACCACAAAGTGAACCACGTACCCGGGGGGGGGGGGGGGGGGGGCACTCAAAAAGGTCTCAAAAGGTCTCAAAAGGTCTCAAAATGGTCTCAAAAGGTCTCAAAAAGGTCTTTAAAAGGTCTTAAAAGGTCTCAAAAAGGTCTCAAAAAGGTCTCAAAGGGTCACACAAAGTTCTCAAAAGGTCTCAAAAAGGTCTCAAAAAGGTCTCAAATGGTCTTAAAAAGGTCTCCAAAAGTTCTCAAAAAGGTCTCAAAATGTCTCAAAAAGGTCTCAAAAAGGTCTCAAAACGTCTCAAAAAGGTCTAAAAAAGGTTTCAAAAGTTCCTTAAAAATCTCAAAAGGTCTCAAAAGGTCTCAAAAAGGTCTCAAAGTTTTCAAAAACGTCTCAAAAAGGTCTCAAAAGTTTTCAAAAAGGTCTCAAAAGGTCTCAAAAGTTTTCAAAAAGGTCTCAAAATGGTCTCAAATAGTTTTCAAAAAGGTCTCAAAAAGGTCTCAAAAAGGTCTCAAAAGTTTTCAAAAAGGTCTCAAAAAGGTCTCAAAAGGTCTCAAAAGTTTTCAAAAAGGTCTCAAAAAGGTCTCAAACGGTCTCAAAAGTTTTCAAAAAAGGTCTCAAAAAGGCCTCAAAAAGGTCTCAAAAGTTTTCAAAAAGGTCTCAAAAAGGTCTCAAAAGTTTTCAAAAAGGTCTCAAAAAAGTCTCAAAA
>MU825873.1:8019535-8031400 GCA_029204205.1 Desmophyllum pertusum | reverse complement strand
ACTAGATATTTCTTCTTCTCGGACTGAAATTTTAAGCGACTTGCATGTTTCTTGCCGCTTTTCCCGACTATCACTGTCACTTTTTAGCGCAATACTTGTACCCGATCGGACCGTGCACTGTTCACTGTTTATGAAGCAAATTGTGCTACTCAAACATCACTAGGTGCTGTTAGCAGGTAAAATTTGGGATCGGTACTAGTTGTACGGACCGAGGCAAGCGAATAATCATCGCTGTAACCTTGAGGTTAATGTGTGTGAATTGACGAATCTGTCAGTTTTGACGCTTGACAAAATTTTGTCCTGCTCTGGGGCAGGACGACGGTGCCTTTGAAGTTTGGTAAGGCTTGACAAATTTTGGTAGGAAAAAAATCGCCGTTCGCACTTGTGAAACGGAACTGATGACAGATATTTTTGCAAAACAAACAAAAATTCGCCTAGTGCGGCCGGGCCCTTAGTTCCCTTTATCTGTGATGAACAGATGACAGAACATGAACTTCAGCGCTCCATTCCAAAAACCTATTAAATCTTGGTATGTAAACGAAAGATAACATCATCTCATCAATAATCACAATTTCCGCTGTTTTGTAAAGAAAATATTCAGTTGTTGATTTTAGCGTGTGTTTGAAGTGTTTTTGTAAAATAATGTTAATAGAAGATTCCTGAACGTTGACTGAATAGAAGCTGCCAAATGAGCTTTGTGAGCCAGTTTACGAGAACCCAGTAATGCTTTATAGTGCGTGTATTCGAAGTGTTTTTTAATGGCTGCTGCGCACATGCCCCGATTGAAATCTTTTCGTAAAATTCCTGTTTAGACAATGGTATTGTTCGTATGACGACTGCACTTGAGACTTCCGCTTCATTGATCTTTATGCGTTTATCCACTGAAATACGCTTATTACGTGGGTGTAAGTGTATTTGTTTGGGTAACCTATTCAGTACCAGCCACGCACGCGGGCAACAATAAGAGAACGGGCCAGGGGATTAAATATATATTTCTTTGTTTGGATCACTATATACTTGAGGTTTATGCAAAGAAGGTGTTTGTCTTGTAGGGTCCATCGCCTTTTGTTTCTGAAGTGCACTATTGTTATTACGGTATTCAAGTTTTCTGAAGTAAAGTTTAACTTTGGAAGTTTGCTATAAACAAGGATAAGCAAGGATTTATGCAGGAGCTAGATTTGTTTGGTTAGGTTATAGTAGTATCTAAGCAATAGAGCCGGATGCTAAATCTTTTTGGGAATGGAAATCAAAACTAATTTTCAGTTTAATTAAATTTTCAAATAATCGTTAATAGCTTGAAAGGCTCAAGCAATATCACAATAATTACATATAATTTGTTATGTCTGCGATTTTAACGTTCTTAGTGAAAAGATTTCAATCGGGGCATGAATGTATGACCAAATAATTCGTCATCTCAGCACTTTATGGGTTCTACCTTGAGCATTTTAAGATGTTTGTTCAGCAAAAGCTGGCACGGCGTTGGAATACTCAGAAGAGACTTTTCTGCTTTTGCAACTGTTCTTTCGAGGTACAGACGTTTCAAATGTGGTCTTTGAAAAGTTTGCGAAGTTAGCTTTTAAAATACGACAGCCAACCATGACGTTACCTTCTGAAAATATATACGCCAATTTCCTGAAATGATATCGAAAGATTGAATCCTGCCTACTATATATATATGTCAACAAAAAAGTTATGAGAGATTTCCGGCCGTACGTGATTATCTTCAATATCAATTGATATTAAGAAGATTTACAAAGGGATTGACTGTGATTCTTGCACACCGACGTCAACCTAATAATAGTTTCTAAGCAGATATATGATAATTCATGTTTTTCATATCCAAAAGCTGTTCTATCAATTTTGCAACCGTTTGGTTTGTATAGATAGCATAAATGTTTTATAGAACACACGTAGAAGGCACGCGATCTCTACTACAGAAAAGTACGCCAAATCATCAATACAGCCGCTTGTAATCCGCTGTAATTTTCTCATGTTACTGAGTTCACTGTGAGTTATTCTGTTGCAACAACTGTCTTGGAAACTGTCTCATTATGAATCTCATACAGTGAACAACTTACAATAGAGAGGTTATTATGAAACCGACTAAGCGTTAATTTAAAAAGTCGATCAGAGATAATGACTTCATGTTCACATTCATTAACAACCTTGGCGTGAAAGCACTTGCATCTTCAAATACATCAAAAAGAATAAGAAGTTGTGAAAATCATCTAAATATATTATAAAATACAACACGAATATTCGCTCGCTCAACGTCTGAGGGATCAGGGTAATCAATCTGGGGCATCTGGCAAACATATGTAGTGGGTCAGTGTGACAAATTCAAATTGATTGTTTGTGTTTGCTGGTCTTTGCTCCTAGCCTGCTAGTTTGTTCCATAGTCATTAGTTTTATTTACCTGTCTCTAAAAGGGGCATCGAATGGTCTTTGCGAGCATGCGAGCACAGCGCCTTTTTTTTTGCGAGCACGAGCATCGATAAAAGTTAGCCTTGCGAGCAGCGAGCACTCTGCAAAAACTACCTTTATCAAAAACCAAGCATGCAAGCACTTGTAAAAATATGCGAGCACGAGCAAACGAGCACCCACTAAAATTTTGCGAGCAATTCGAGCAGACGCCTAATTTTGTGAGCACTTGAAAATTTTGAGCAACCATTCGATACCCCTTCTAAAGCTAGCTGGTAATTTTTTTATAATTTACCACAATCAAACAGTCGAATGTAACTTCATTCCATTCTTGTTATGTAAATAAACATTGCGTGTTCACGACTGGTACCCAAGCGTCTCCCTTCCCGCTTATACTCGATTGGAATTCATGATGTCATAGAGCAAGCACGCAAACCAGTTCCCAGGCTCTTACAGTGTACGTGAACTTCCCACTCGCCCGAGATGAGAAGAAAAGAACACGGGTCTGTTTAAGTTTCACTTTAAAAAATGCTTTTCAAGAAAGAGTAATGTGACTCTTTTCTTTCAGTTCCCGTTGTGTGTATGCATTGGGGTGTCATTTCACTCATCACAAAAAACTAACTAATTACTAAGTAAATTTGTTCTTGATGAACAAAAGCCACCAAACCCAAAGTGCTGGCTTAAATGATTCCAATCATCATGTGAGAAACGAATGCCACATAAGATAATTAACATCTAAAACAGCTCACATGAGATAATGAAATACATTTGTATGGATTTGGAGCGAGATTATTACAATCCAACAAGTTTTTTAATCACCTCAAATTCCAAAGTGTTATACTCAGTTATACTAATTTCCATGAAGACTAAACCAATTTGTCAAACCCTTTTGAAACAGCAAATTAAAGCATTAAGCCCAAATAAAGCCTTGTAAACAAGTCTATCTTTCCTCAAATTAGCTGGGTTTACTAGAATCATATCCGGCCTTCCATTGATCGATCCGTTTTCCTGCAATCTTACGTTTTAGACTTGTCTATGTTGCTCACGCTATTTCAGAGAATCCACCTAATACGAGTGACTTCGAGGGGGCCCCAATCCATTCTGTTTACTAGGCTTTGCTACGCCCATTCTCCCGGAGTAAAAAATGCAGTAGCCATTGAGTACGTGTTGAGGACCTATTTTTTACTGTTGCAATTAACTCTAGATTTATTTGCCATTTTTACTGGCCAGATGTGTACTAATTTCTCCGCGCAGGACTGCAGTGATCTTGCAACCTCCAAGCATGGCTGCAGCGTCCCAGTTCTTAGTTATTAGTTAAACAAAAAAATTCAATACATTGCAGCCATAGCTTTTAAGCAGAGCTGCGCAACGCTGCTTTAAAAATGTTTTTTCGTCGCAAAGTACTGCAACCTTCATGCAGCCCATGATTTTCTGCTTTGGATGCTTGAACGACCCACAAGCACTGCAGAAGCAACGCTTAAACACTGTGAATTAAATGTGAAATTGAATTAAGAGTTCATTAATTGAAATAAATGCTTCATTTGCCTTCAGAATGGAATGGTAAAGGAATGCGTTCCATTCCATGTTTCCTGCTAGGCTACTTCTGACCCAGCAAGAACAAAACTCAGGTCACAGGTCACCCTAACGCTAACCCTAACCCTAATGTGGTTAGGGTTTGGGTTAGCCTTAAAGTTAGGGTTAGGGTAAGCCTTAGGGTGACCTGTGACCTGCATATTGTACCTGTCACTTCTGACCGGTACTGTTGGTTACAGCCCTTTATTGTTACCTTGGCTAAGAATCTGGTCCAGAGCTCTCTCTGTGTCAAAGTTATTTTGTATAACTGCTGTGACAGCTGTGGGTTCATGCAAGCTCTCTCCAAGAATAGAATGTAGTTGATCCAGACAAGATGACAACTTCACTGAAATTACAATTAAGAGCATCATGTTTGTCTAAAATTAATGATTGACATCAACATGAGCAAACAAACAAGCAAGACTACAGTAATACCAGCATTAACATCTTTATCTCGGTACAATTCTACTATTTACAGTGTACCAAACATTTACATTGTACAGTACAAGTATATTAATATCCTTTATTTCAACATGGTAAAAATACAATGCAGCATAGGTTGTCTTTCAAGTAGCCGTGAGTAAAAATTAAGTGTAACAGTAAAAAGCAAAGAAAAAGTCTACTACAAAATTACTGTATCCTATCTAAACTATCTACTAGTAAAAAATTAAAATGATCAATTTAAGTTTGACTAAAATTACAGTAACACAAGGCAGCTTTAATGGAGTGCAAGGAAAGGTCAATTATTCCATACGTATGCCGCGTTATAACTGCTCATTTTGAGATATTCTCGGTTAGGACAGGGCATGCAATAGTTCATTATCCCTTCCTCCGACTTAATTAGCATTACATAACTGCGCATTTCAATAACACACAGACTCAGAAGATCAAAACCCAACTTACAATTGTGTTTTTTCGCTGCAGTCAATCATAAAATTACGACGACAAACAACTCGAACCAATGGACCGTGAAAGAAATCTACCAATCACAATCCACAGACATGAACTTTTGAATGGATTACTAAATGATTGACGGCAGCGAAAAACTAAACCGTTGATTGAGCAGAGTTCCCGAGAGTTCGCATGTTATTGAAAGGCGCAGTAAGGTATGGGATAAGTGAAACCTGTCAAGAAATACAACAAGGGACACAGAGTGCTAATTGCAACAGAGAAAAGGCAGAAGAGAGGGCTGACCCCTTTCATTGACACTCTTTGTGAACTGAAACCATTGCATATTTTAATTCTAGCTTATAAATAGAGGTTATTCAGCGGAAAGTTGGGTATTTTTACGAGTCAGTTTTTATTTTTTCGAGCATTTAGGCGAGAAAAAATAAACATTGACAAGTAAAAATGCCCAGCCGTATTACACAACTTTCCGCTGAATAAATTGTTTATTATACAACATAATTCGTTTTGCCCTCGGAGGTTTTGGCCCAGAGGCGAGGAGGCAGAATAGTAGTCCCCGCGTGTATATATATATATTGTGACTGGGGTGTACTGGGGTCACTGGGGTGTACTGGGGTGTATTGGGGTGTACTGGTGTGACTGGGGTGTACTGGGGTCTGACTGGGGTGTACCATTGCCGCTTGTGCGCATGCGTATGCTCACTAGTTTTACTAGTTTGAGCACTCTGGCAAGGTACGATGATACCACAATTGTGGGATCGTCTGAGATGGCTATATGCCAATCCTCAACCCTAGTTTTTCAGCACTGCACTGACGAGGCCCGAAAGGCCGAAACAGTGTCACTGTCTGCAGTTATGTTATGCTCCTTGGCTCATGCCTTGTTGAGCACTCTGACTGGGGTGTACCATTGCCGCTTGTGCGCATGCGTATGCTCACTAGTTTTACTAGTTTGAGCACTCTGGCAAGGTACGATGATACCACTTAAGAAGTTTCTCGAGCCAACGGAAGATGTCATACCAATAGGGATCCCAACGAGATACACAGTCCAAGCTTTGGTGGGTTAATAATAGTCCAGTTTGAAGATAAAACCAAAGACGGACAACCTTTGATATGTAAAAAATTTAAAAAACTTTACTAAAACGTTTCGGTCGTTTGACCTTCATCAGTTGTACAGAGTAATAACAGAATATTGACCCTTATATATAATTACACGACGAACAATAAACAAAATCATGGCAAAAGATTATATAACAAATTGAAAAGAAAAATTAGAACAATAATACAAAATTAAAGGCAATTACATAATCGGACTAGAAATAAACAATACAGAAGCAAAAGGTACTAACGAATTACAAATATCACGTAAACAAGACACTATAATTCAAGCATAACAAAATCCCTTGGCTATCACAAGTCCATGAATATCCGCGGCGAATCTGCATACATAACAAATTCCCCGCATGCGGTCCTTAAACAATTGAACACAACGTAATAAATTCCGCACCGAAGCCCTTGAATATATGTAACGCCAGCAGAAATAACAAATTCCTGAGAAAGGGCCTTTGAATGCTTGAATTGAAGTGTCTTTAAATATAAATAAATACAGAACGAGTAAACTAGAGAACAGCAAAACAAAAACTACAAGTACTAATTAAAAATAGTATAAAAAGTATTAAAATTGTAAGAGATAAAAATAGTTCTAAAAACTGTCATAATAAGAAACTTGCAACTTGGTGAGAGAAAAAATAATAATTTAATTTTGATAATGAATGCGTTTCTTCGAGTGGAATTCTTGTCTCCTGTTGAGCCCATGAGGGAAAATGGAAAATAATTGCGCGCTCCAATACGCTTCTTTTGTGATGAGCAATCTGTCAATATCATCAAGTGTGGTATTATGTAATTGGTCGATACATTGAAAACTGAAGTCTTCTAAAAACGTGTGGTGTTTTGTTGAAGTGTGTAGCCACCTCGCACGTTTTTTTGTTGGTCCGCATGGAAGACTTGTGGTTTCAAAATCTAACTTTGAATTCTGTGGTGGTAGACCCAATATATTGGAGTCTACATTTATTACAATTGGCTAAATAAATAACGTTTGTGGAGCAGCAGGTCAGTCTTTGTCTGATCACATAAGATTTACCCGTTTGAAAGCTAGAAAAAGTTTTGGAACTAACAAGGAAATTCTTGCATAGATCGCACCTATTTTTATCGCAAATTTATTTTATTTTATTTTTATATATACATATATATATAATTCAGGTGATTTTCACCGGCGAATCCAAGATAGTGCTCTACAGTGAAGGAGCGGATTAAATCAGTAGATGGACTACTCAATTTTTGAGCACATATGGCTTTTAATACAAATCTGTTTCATAGACCAACGGAAAGTTGGTCCACTCATCAGTTAATCTCCATATACACCGAAACATCAGTAGAGGTCTACAACAATATATGATCGCGTAAGATAAACCGTTAAAATAAACCGTTACATTTCAAAATCGTCAAATAAACCGTTAAAATACATGCGCGCGCTTAATTGGCTGCGTAATCTGTTTTAATTATACATTAGAATGTACTTTCGTCGGTGTCTGCATGTTGATATGAGTTCATTGCGCTTGTTTAAGGTTGCCATGTGTGGTTTAGTTATTATAAAGTGTTTCTCTGTATTGCATAAACTGCATCGCTTGGTGAGATTTGTGTAAGATTTGGCTTTGGCAAGGATTCTCCACGTGATTGTAAAGTCTTCCTGTTTATCCTTTAGTTGCCACAGGTGCTTGCTAAGCAATTTCTTTTGACAAGCATTCTCCTTCTAATGGGCACTGATCTTTCTTTCGGCAGTTGCACGTTTTTGCAATTCCTTCTTCTTGTGGTTGTGCGGCTTTCTTTAGGATGGCTTTGTTATGTCCGTCTATTATTTGTTTCACATTTGGCATACAGCTGTAACTTATTTTAAGTGTATTTCTGTTGAATATTTTCTTCAACCCACCGTTCAACAGAAACGTCAAAACTAACATAGGAAGAGCGTTCATCAGTCTAATCGACAAATGTTTCCCAACTGGCCTTCTTCAGGAGCGTCAAGTACAGCAAACTGTAGTTTGCTGTACTTGACGCTCCTGAAGAAGGCCGCGACGGCCGAAACGTTGAGAATTAAAAGCTAAACATCTAAACTGGAGTTGGAGATTTGACCTTTACAGTTCAAGCATTTACTTACAACCGCATTCAAGTTTCCATGATCGCTCAAGTGATCCTCCAGTTGAAGACAAGAAGATGAGCATTGTTTGAGAGACTTCTCACAAGTTTACGTTTATATATAGCAGCCACCAGTAACCATAGAGACAGCCCCAGTAGTAAACAAACTGATACTGCGACAGATATTACAGCAGATGTACGACCTGATGTGCCACACCACACCTCCAGACGGAAACGACACAGGCATTTTCACCGAGGCAGACACAGAAACAGCAATAGAACGAGGAATGATAATCGCAATACAGTCATCAACCTGTCAGACCGGGTATTATCTGAACAAGAGATCAGTATCCTAAGCAAAGGGCTCAAGTTTGTACCCACATCGACAAGTGTCAACAGAACGGAACTTATTGCAGACGTAAAGAAATGGGGTCGTCGAATGCGTCTAAAATAATTTTTCTGGGACGAGAACCGAAACAGCCAACAAACAGAGCAAACCAGCCAACAAACAGAGAAGACAAGTAGTTACAAGAAGCCATCTACATGGACCCCAAGCATTGGCAGGGATCCAGGTCTAGACTGCTACATCACTGCTGTGGAAAGGGCTACAATGGAAGGAACACCCAACAACAAACAACTCCGTTCCAACGTAACAAGAGAAGAGGGTAACGCAATCAACACATTGAAACGTGACAAAAACATTGTTATTTTCCAGGCTGACAAAGGAGCTGCTGTTGTGGTTCAAAATCGTAGGGATTACTTGAATGAGGCCTACAAACAACTAAACGGGAAAGACCAGAATGATGATGACGTTTACCGTCATGTCCCCAGTGATCCGACTAGCGATTTCATACTCAGAGTAAAGGAAGTAGTACAAGACTGACTCCCTAGTCAAAGTTGTGATCGTCCAGGACACCGCCAACTTCCTAGTACCCGGAAATGCCCAACCAGGTAACATCTACTTTGTACCAAAGATCCACAAGCCACAACGTCCACCTCCTGCACGGCCTATCCGTAACACCATAAATTCAGCCACCACCAATATCTCCAAATGGGTTGACGACTAACTTCAACCACTAGTCCAAAAGCTGCCATCATACTTGAAAGATAACAATGACTTTCTAAGAAAACTCATGGAAATCAACAACAACCAGGCACTGCCCCCTGATACACTATTGGTCACCTGGGATGTCAGGTCTTTGTACACCAACATCCCACACGATAGTGGGATGAAAGCATGTGAGCACTACATGCGTCTTAACAACTATGACGAGAACAAAGTAGAAACCATCTTAAAGTTCAAAGAACTAGTACTCACGTGCAACAATCTTACATTCCAAGGAAATCACTATGTACAACAGACAGGAACAGCTATGGGCACAAAGATGGCTCCAACATATGCCAATCTATTCATGGGACACTTAGAAGAACAACTATTAGAACATACCGTACTGAAGCCACTCGTTTGGTTCAGATTCATTGATGATATATTTTTCCTTTGGCCCTTTGGTAGAGTTAAACTTATGCAGTTCTTTGATGAGTGCAACAATTTTGATCCGCACATCAAATTTGAGCAGACAATATCGTCTAACACCATTGCGTTCCTTGACATACAAGTGATTTTAGAACATGATATAATAAATACCGATCTCTATACCAAACCGACAGACACCCATCAATATCTTAACTGGACCAGTTGCCATCTGCGCCATACCAAGACTGCCATACCATACAGCTTGGCTCTGAGACTTCGCCGTATCTGCTCTAACAACGAGTTATTTGAAAAGAGAGCACGCAAACTGCATAATATCCTACTTGACCGGGGGTACAAGAACAAATTGATCAAAGAATCAATCATGAAAGCGAGGAAAACAACAAGAAACGAGGCACTAATTACATACGTGAACAAATTAGGCAACGATAGGGTGCCCCTTGTCATCACATACAACCCAGCTCTACCAAAACTCCACAACATTGTTAAAGAAAACCAGCAAATCCTACATACATCACCTAGATGCAGGGATGTTTTTCGAGAACCAACGCTGATTGCTTACCGTAAAGGAAGAAACCTCTCACAGATGCTAACAAGCAAACGATTACCGCTGTCCAACACTGGTGTTAATCCAACAAACAATCCACCATCCCAGCTGGGCAGTACCACTTATACACCCGACCCTACGCAGACCAAATGCAAGATTTGTGGTTGCTCCTTTCAAAGCAACAAGAACCTAAAGATTCACTTCACACATAAGCACAAGCAACGCCGAGATAATGATAACACACGACCCGGGTTCTATCCTTGTAGAACTGACACAAGGTGCGCTTGCTGCCGAACATATGGAAAATTTGGTTCCTCAATCAACAGCACAACAACTGGTGAAAGAATCACACTGCGGAACAATTCCACCTGCCAAACAACAAATGTAGTATATCTGGTCAATTGCATGAAATGTCACGACCAATACGTGGGTGAGACATGTAACTGTATTCGAACACAAGCAAACCAACATCGCTCGGACATAACCACTGGTAACAAGAACATCCCCACAGTTCGTCACTTCAGGAAATGTGGACCAGATAACTTTAAATTGACTATCATTGAAAGGGTTAGAGGTCACGATATGCATATAAGAAGAGCCAGAGAGTCATACTGGATAAAGCGGTTGAAGCCCGCGATGAACAATTTAAATTAATCTAATTTAATTTAATTTGACCATTTACTGTCGCTATACATACGCGCGTGAGTTTGTCAGTGATGCGCGCGCGAGTTTGCCATTGATGCGTGCGCAAGTTTGTCCTTGATGCGCGAGAGTTTGTTATTAGCACGTCATTTAAACTTGTGGCGCGTGCTGTGTTATTTTCCGTTGACACGAATTTTGAATTATGTAAGACCAGTTTGCTGTACTTGACGCTCCTGAAGAAGGCCGCGACGGCCGAAACGTTGAGAATTAAAAGCTAAACATCTAAACTGGAGTTGGAGATTTGACCTTTACAGTTCAAGCATTTACTTACAACCGCATTCAAGTTTCCATGATCGCTCAAGTGATCCTCCAGTTGAAGACAAGAAGATGAGCATTGTTTGAGAGACTTCTCACAAGTTTACGTTTATATATATATATATATATATATATATATATATATATATATATATATATATATATATATATATATATATATATATATATATATATATATATATATAGTTCAGGTGATTTTCACCGGCGAATCCAAGATAGTGCTCTACAGTGAATATATATATATAGCGCAATCACTTCACTAGCGCTAGCACCAAAAGAATCTATCCCATCACACAACATCTCCATTGCAAATCTAAGAACGTGATTTACTTAGTCACTTGTAATAAATGTAATGTTCAATATATAGGATCCACAAGCAACGAATTTAAAGTCAGATTTCGCAACCACAAATCGGCTATGAGTACAAAGAAGAACACTTGTGAGGTCGCGATACATTTTAACAAAGAAACTCATGTTTTGTCTGATTTTGATTTCGCTATCATCGAACAAGTTTGCAATTTTAGTGACAATAATAGCCTCGATCATCGCTTGTTAACAAGAGAAGCTTATTGGAGTGCACAACTCTGCACCCTTCAACCTTACGGTTTGAATAAAAGATCTGAGTTCAACTCCAAGAATAGAATAAGATATAATTAACACCACAAATTGCCGTTTAGTTTTTTCAAATACTTTTGTTTTTACTACCCACAGGTGTTCTTCTTACGTAATCATGGTTAAATTCAAAGAATATAATTATATAATCG